>JACEVL010000144.1:352500-357500 GCA_020284085.1 Aporrectodea caliginosa
TAGTTTCTTAGAGCCTGAGGGATTCTTTCTACCTCGGGAAAAAATAAATAATAATAATAACGCTGACATCGTTAGACACCTTTAAAGAGGTATCTAGTCTATATTAAAAGTCCGTGTCGTTCAAATGGAACTTAACACAATACACACATAATTTTAGTGATGATCGTTCATTAGATACTTGCGCTTAATAAAATGTGCAATAATGATACCAATAATTATTATTAAAATTAATAATTACTATAATAAGCTATTATTATTAATATCGTTATCACTGTAGTAGGCCTAAGATGACGATGATGATTGTGATCTGTAATTGTTTCGAGTCTTAAGGGTTCAAATGAAGACTTTCCTCCAATAAAATAATAATGGGCATTGTTTCTTCTGGATGTGAAAAGTGAGGCAGGCCTATACGGTACCCTCAAGTCCAAAAGTTGGGGATAAAAGTACCCCTCGTACCCATCGAAAATTGCGCCTATGATCCACTCGATCGTGAGATGAAATACACCACCTCCTTTTTCTGGTAGTGCCAGTCTAAAGCCTGGTTAAGGAGGAGGGCGACGCTAATCATCATCGTTATGACATAGCGTCTTTAAACAGTGATGGTGTCTGCCACTGTACCATTCAACTTTCATAATAATAAGAAGAGCAGTCCCTGAAACTATCCCTGAGGCAGCCATGGGTATGAAGTGCTAGCGACTTCATTTTCTTAGCCACAGCATATGAGGGCAGGTGGTCAGTCCTCTCCCTCTCCATCTCATCTTCCCACCGACAGCGTACCGTTAGTGTACTCATTATACCTGAGTTGGGTAGAAGGCGCACGTTGAGCAGGAATCTCTACAGACATTTCTGGCCTGGCGGGGAGTTCAACGACCGACCTCTCGATTGACAGTCCAGCACTCTAGCCACTGGAACCGCGTGTATGAGACGGTCGTAAGACGGTCGTAACTCGTAAGTTCTAGGCCGGACTAGATATGGCTCTAAGCCGGCGTAGCCAATAATAATTATTAGTGACTACTCCATCGAACAAATCTAATAAAATTAATTACCTATTTATTTTTCGTTCAGATATGCTGGAGTTGTTGTGTGTGGCTTCTGATGTTTGTGTGTGGCTTCTGATGTTTGTGTATCGCTTCTGATGTTTGTGTGTGGCTTCTGATGTTTGTGTGTGGCTTCTGATGTTTGTGTATGGCTTATGATGTTTGTGTGTGGATTCTGATGTTTGTGTATGGCTCCGCTGGTTGTGTATGGCTAATGATGGTTGTGTATGGCTTATGATGTTTATGGGTAATTTCTTATGTTGCTTGTGGCTTCTTATGCTTGTGTGGCTTATAATGTTTGTGTGTGGCTTCTAATGTTTGTGTGTGGCTCTTATGTTTGTGTTAGGAGAAACGGGAGCGAGGTGTGCGAGGGAAGAGGGAAGTGTGAATGTGGAAAGTGCGCTTGTGGTTCGATTTCACCGAGGTACCCAGACAGGCGCTACACTGGGTCTTTCTGTGAGTGCAACAACTACAACTGCGACTACTTCGAGGGAGAGCTATGCGGAGGTGAGGAATAGAAAGTTCAGAAGTGACCTTGTGCCATGACCTTGTGTGATGACCTTATGTAATGACCATGTGTATTGACCTTGTTCAGAGAACTTGTGCGCAATGACCTTGTGTTCAATGATATTGTGCAATGACCTTGTGCAGCAGCCTTGCATACTATCCTTGTGTATTAACCTTGTGCAGCGACCTTGTGTGACTTTGTTTGAAGACCTCATGCCATGAACGTGTGTGGTGATATTGTGCTATGACATTGCAATTTTGTTAAGAGTCAACCATTAAGGACGTCCTTAGAAAGGACAAAGGAAGAAAGGAAGGGGTCACCCGAATGCAGAATGCATGGGGAAGGATTGTAACAATGCGGACGTCCACTTCATAGTTGATACATAGTTATTTCAAAGTAATCTATGCCGTCAACTTAAGTCAGAGAGCAGACACTCTGAACTCTAATTAGAATCCCTTTGTTAGACACTGCAGTATCAATACCTCACCTCGTAGAACCGTTATCCCGGATCAACACGGTGGCCTCATCTAGGCCTCAGTATTCCGTTGGGGGGTGCGGACGTCCGCAAAATGGGAATGGGGACTTACACAATGCTTACGAAGCGTATGCTGAGTAGATGCTGGGGTCAGGTTCTGACCGTCCCAGCTCTATTATGGCATCGATGGTCAGCCTCTACCAGCATGGAATGTAGAAAAATTATGTTATTTCTTGGCTTTGTACTGGTGTTTTGGACAAAGCTACTGAACTATACTAACGCAAAAGTTACAAAGCATGTCTGAAAATCATATTTGTAAACTAAAGAGTAACATTTGTGTAAATGACGCCTTCTATTTTTTTGCACACGCCTCTTTAACTGTGTGATCATTTCGATTTCTTTTTGAGCGCCACTGATGAGTTTATTCTTGAAGATTCATTCATTCATTCATTTCAGAGATTTATATAGCGCCCCTTCAAGATTATCTACTCAGAAGCGCTCCCGACTCAACCCCGGCTAAAGAGAACAGTCTTCAGGTTAGAGAAGAATGTGGCCGCAAGGGCTCTATGCATTAGACGTAGATCCACAGGGAGCTCATTCCAGATTGCAGGGCCAGCAACAGAAAAGGCACGGCGCTGCATAATAGAGGTCCGTGACCGGGGAACAAGAAGCTCAACCTGCTTAGAGGAGCGAAGAGAACCACGGCGCTGGACGCTCAGGGTGGAGCAGCACAGCTCCTGTAAGTAAACAGGGGCCACACCCGCGAGGCAGCGCTCAATGAATGTCACAATGCAATTACAATTAGAACGTTTTTTTTATTAACTAACAACATTAGATTTTGACTCAACTTTGGTAATCTGTGAAATTGTCGACTCCCCTCCAGCTGAGCTCTGTACTGAACGCGATGAAACTCCACAATAGCTCTTTCGTCATCAGTATGTTTGCGCGTGGCACCTTAGGCCTAATTGTTTGATGTCCTTTTATTTTTTTTGCAGGACCCTCGAGGGGTAAATGCATCTGTGGGAACTGCCAATGCGCTGTGCATTACGCCGGATCTGCATGTGGCTGTCTGACGACCAGCACCTCTTGCATGGCTTCTAACGGGGTCAGAATATTATAATCAATCACTTAGGGGCCGTCCATAAAGTACGTCACGCTCCAGGGGAGGGGTTTAAGAAAGCGTGACAGTTTGTGACAGGGGAGGAGGGGTCAGGCCATGTGTGACGTCACACATTTATTTTTTAAATTTTATTTATAATTTATTTTTATTTTTTAGTAGAATTTCATAGCTTTAAAAATAATTTTCAAAAATTTTCTGAAACATTTTAATTAGTTTTATGTCAAAATAGCATGAAATGCATATCTCATGAATGTGTTTTTCACGATTCCTCTCGCTAGGAGCGCTATAATAATGCTGTTGCGAAGCCTTGTTTATGTATTAGCCTTGCTTTCTGAAGTATTATTATTTCTATGTTCGAAAGTGTGACGTACTTTAGGGGGGTCCGAGTTTTGTGACAGTTTGTGACAGGGGAGGGGGGTAAAATGGTCAAAAATAGCGTGACGTACTTTATGGACGGCCCCTAGAGTACGCCAAGATATCTCATTCAATGCATCTATTGAATAAGGTCCTTGCCAACTTGATACAGCGCCGGAGTTGACCTTGTGAATTGTGATGACCTTGTCGTGACCTTCTGACCTACACCTACTTCTGACCTACTCCACGAAATGACATTCAATGCACCTATTGAATGAGGCCCTTGCGGACATGAATTGATATTGAGCCCCGAAAATAGCTGGTCTCCTTGTCGCGGCTTTTTGTGTAGGGCTGAGAGATTTCGGAGTTTACATTGTAAACTGTCGACCAAAAGGTGGCGCTGGTATCGACGGAATTGTAGTCGTAATCGTAAATTCTAAATTTCTAAAGTGCCACTCTAAAGCTAAGCGCAGAGCACCAGCTTATTCACGAGCGCTAAACGACGACATTCACACCTTTAAAACGGTTTAAACGGATGCTATATAAACGTCACTTCTTCTATTCGTTCAGTTCCATTCTTTCAGTTGTAGGTCGGCGTCAATGGCCGTGGTAGTCATATATATTGTATTGTATTGTATTCAAACATTTATAAAGCACCTCTCATAGGGTGAACCATTCAGAGGCGCTCCTGCAGTGCGCAAGGCCAAAGAGAAGAAAAAGGTTTTGAGAAAAGCAAAGGTGGAAGAGAGGTTACTAGCTAAAATTCGAGAGCGAGTAGATGGAGACAGCGCATTCCAAAGAGAGGGACCAATTGAGGTAAAGGACCGGGACTGAACCATAGCTGTTCTAGTATGAGGAACTAGAAGCTCAAGTCTGTTTGATGAGCGTAGTGGTCGATGGGAGGAGGCTGAAAGAGGCCGGAGTAAAACATCAGCTAAATATTTTGGGGCAAGACCCTGTATATATATATATAGTCATATATATAAATAGGGGTTGTCCAGACAGCTACGTACAGTCACTGTGAAGGTCCGAGGTCTTTCTTCAAGTTTTCTATCCTTGGAAAGGATCGTGCGTCTAACAGCGTCACTCTTCTCGATGCTGCCATCATGCTGGGCTTCTTCCTTCCGTTCACGTATCCATTCCATACGTCACCATCCAGTCCAGCATCCTCTGTCTAATTCTTCGTCTCCTTCTCTTGCCCTGTGTTCTTCGCTCTATGGTAATTTTAAGGATGGAGTCTTCTCTCAGTCTCAGTATGTGACCAATCCACTTCATCCGTCTCCCTCTTATTGCTGCCATCATGTCTTTCCATAAGATATTCATCAAAATCATCAGAAACATAATCATAATCATCATAAGCATAATAATAATCATCAGCACCACCACCACCACCACCACCACCACCACCACCACCACCACCACCACCACCACCACCACCACCACCACCACCACACCACCACCACCACCACCACCACCACCACCACCACCACCACCATCATCATCATC
>JACEVL010000144.1:362500-425000 GCA_020284085.1 Aporrectodea caliginosa
CAATGCAATGCAATCCAATGCGATATAATGTGATACAATGCAATACAATTCGACACAATTCAACTTAATAAACATTTCGTTATATTAATAAATATATTACACGAGATCACACAACCTTACATATTATTTTTTTGTCTATTGCAAGGTTTTTCCAGCCGTAGCTTACCAGCCTCTGTATCTGCCAGCATCCTGGTCGTTCTCTGTGCTTCGTTGATCGCCAAAATGTAATCGATGCAGATGAGCTGATCACCAACAGGAAAGCGCTAAAACAGTAAGAAACGACCGGCGCTACTTCAGTCACACACCTGTGCATTGTCTGCGAGGAAGCGTAGAAGTTAAGCAGGTGTTGATATTGTTTTAAGAAAATGAAGACAAACAACTTCCAGGACATTGACAAGCGCTCGGTCGCCTATGCTCAAGTTTTTTTAAATGAAATCCTTTCTCAGAGTTATTTTTCAATTCTATTGCATTTTTACATGATATATTTTCTCAACACAGTAGTTTCGCAACCAACACTTTTTGGTTCTGTGCTTAAATATTTTTGCAACGTGACAACGCTATTTTGGCTTGAAGGAATTTCAAACAACGTTACTGTTATTTAGCTCTGTCTTAGCGTCGTCAACATATTAGCAGTTGTGAAACAGTCTCAAACAGAATGTAAACATAGACTTTGTTATCTTATAGTGACCTCAAAGTGACCGACAAAGCATGCTAAGTTCGGATATATGGTAGGAAGGAAGCGAGGGAAGCTCGTGAATAAGCTGATGCCCTGCTTGGCTTTTGAGTGGCGCTTTAAGAAGTTTGGAGTCTTTGTAGGACATAGTTGCGCTCTGTCACCACCAGCCACCGTCACAGCACACGGTAACCGTAACGCTACAAAATTATGTGCTTTCTATTCATGAACGTATATATATAAGTCAGTGTTCCCTTTATTCTGTTTAACAATAACCTCCGTCATCTTTTAATTATTCTGTATATCTTAGGCCCCCTCTAGCGGGACTTGTCCCTTTGGGGTGCCTTTTGCTCCCACATCACTTTACGTTGTTATCTTTTTTTGTAACTCATGTTGACCTACTGCTTAATTGATTATATTCTTCTTGGATCATTCATCTTCTTCATTACTCAAACATGTTGTACCTCTTAACTATGCTAGAGTTGTATTTAATCGTTTATGTTTGTTGTGTTGTCTCTTATCTTATTGTTTGGGAACAATAAATTGAATTGAATTGAATTGAATTGAATATATATATATATATAACCTCACTTTTAGCACGTGACTCGTGATTGATACTTTCTATTATACAGAATTTTCTTACTGGAACGAAATACTCGATCAGAATATTAGCAGATATTTAAATGCGAGGACTCTAACTTACAAACTATGGAAATGCCAATGTTGATGTTCATATTAAAGTCAATGTTAATGTCATACTTGAGTCATGATACGCAGGCTAAATAGTGCTAGCACTGTCCACATTTGTCAAGTACTTCATAATAAAGAGCACAACCGTTATTATAAACGTCATCCCGACAGACAGACAGACAGACAGACAGACAGAGACAGACAGACAGGCAGACACAGGTACACAGATACTGACACAGCTACACGCATCCACATCCGCTTCCTCATCTTCAATACTATTCTGGTGGATCTCTAACCTAATATCTCTCAGACCTCGTCCTTCACCTACTCCTCTTCCAGCTCCTCATCTTCATCCTCCGGATTATGGAAGTCGTCCACTCTGTGTTCTCCAATCTCTTCCCAATACTCCACCATCCCTTCTTCCCTATCCTCCGCCTCTTTTTCCTGCATTCATTCACTCTCATCTCCACCTCCCTTCCCTTCCTCTTCTTTTTCTTCCATCTCTTGCTCTTTCTACTCTTCCCTCTCACTCTTCTTCACTTTCCTCCCCCATATCCTCCTTCTCTTCAACCTCTTCTCTGTTTCGTCCTTCTCTTCTTTCTCTTCCCGCCATTCCTTCTCTTCCATCTCCTCCTCCCATCTCCTCCTCTCCCTCTTCTTCCTTTACTCCCTCTGCCCTCTCTCTGACCTCATCTTGCTCCACCGTCTCTTCTTCCTTCTGCCTCCACCATAATCTTCTCCTACTACTCTTTACTCCCCGCTTCATACCTTCTCCTCCTCCTCTGTCCTGTCTCTCCTCACACCTGTCCCTCCTCCTCCTCTCCTCCACCTCTTCCCATTCATTCACTTCCATCTTCCCCAGACTCTTCCTCCTCTTCCAAACTTCTCTTTTTTCCTCCACCTCTCCCCATTCCCTCCTCTTTCCTCTCATCCTCATTCCAAACCTCTCTTTCCTCCTTAGACCTAAACTGAACAGACAAAAAGACAAACATGTTCCTTCCCCGTGACATCGTTGTCGTCGTCGTCTTGGGGCCTTTTGGCAGACGTCGCTTTCGCTGTCCGAGAAGAACAAATCGCACCTCGTGAAACAAGATAGTAACGTAACGTTCACGTATGGCACATTTGTATGTGGTGTGAACAGTTGAGCACCACATAGCCCTGGTGCCATCTCGCGAATAATACGAAAGCAAAGACATTTTCATAAGGCCAGGTAGAGGTCGAGACACGGAAAGGGACAAGAGATGAGAGACAGACAGACAGAGACAGAGAGACAGAGCGAGAGCGCGGGAAGGAGGGCGAGAGGGAGGGAGTTTAATTTTGAACGACAAAAATGCTACATGGGACTGAGGGAGGTAAGGGGGAATTTAATAGGCGGAGCCATAAACAGGCGACCAGTCCTCGTGTAGGACTAGCAAGCAACCTGGAAGGCGCCATCCGTCTGGTTGCTGATGTTAAGTGTTAGAGGTAACGGTGTGTTCACGGTTTATGCTGCAAAGGTGTCGTATTCGAGGTATAACGGTAGGGAAAGTACAAATGGTGGTTGATGTTATTGTTATAAGTAGTGTCCAATTCTGTGGGCCTGCGGAGCAGCACTTGGTAAACGCGGTTGGTAGGTAAGGAGGGGAAGAATAGGAGAGTTGGCAGGAACAGGTAAGCGGGATAGGGATCAAGAAGCTGCTGAAGGTTTTCTCAATATGGTTCAGTTTAGCGACATCTTGACGCATCAAAGGCCGTTGAAATCGATGGAAAAACTGTATTTAACAGTTTTTGCATTTTACATAAATGATTTTATTTAGCGATTAGTAGTTTCCATTGTTTGAAAGACGTTATATGGCTGCCAGAGCCGTTGAGATCAACCTTACCTAACATACTGAGCAGCTGCTATAAAGTGAGGGGCATTGGTAAAAATAAAATAAAAGGCAGTCTGCTGGGTATATAATGTTGGTAAGCTCAGTTTAAAAGGTGTCTAATAAAAGCAATGCTCTGTGACAAACGCACTGATGCTTTTTTGGAAAAGGCTAAATTGACTCTAAGAGACTAAACCTTTTCATCACCGGGTCCCACGTACTCCACCACGTGCGATAGTTTCTTTAACTGCTCTCGGCTAATATCTGCGTCCATCGAGATTATGAATAATCTGGAAGACGATTGCGAGAGATAGTCTTCGACGCAAGGGATCGCAATCATCAATTGGTGGCGTTTTAAGAGACGGACTGCAATATGGATGCACACAACTAGAGCGACATCTACTCTACACTCGACTACTGCTTTTTATACGGTAAGTCTTCCGTATTTACACAGTGGGATGTTTATATAGTTATCCTTATAAGTATTGCCTTAGACTCGCGATCTCTGCTCATTTGATATACTTAGTAGGATAACGCCGCTTCAGCTCGCGAACAACATGAGAACAAAGAAGATTCAAGCTAACGCGAATCAATTGGAATTTTCCTAATACAGTTTTGGCAGAACTTAACGTTATAATTTTGATTGAATAATTATATTTTTGGAGTAAAAACATTGCTCTTTGTAGACAACTTGAGAACAAAGAAGATTCAAGCTAACGCGAATCAATTGGAATTTTCCTAATACAGTTTTGACAGAATAACCTTATAATTTTGATTGAATAATTATATTTTTGGAGTAAAAATCTTTGTGGCCTTTGTTAGGTTAAGAATCGCCATATTTTGATCGTGGCCGTTGTTAGGTTAAGTACACGTCTGATCAGCTTTCTTAAAGATGCGCTAAATAAATACTCACAATAAATTAGGATTACAAAATTGTTGGGTTATTAATATAATTATTCATTTTGAAGACTAAATTTAGTCCAATTTTAGAGCCCGCGTTTAATGATTAGGCCTATACCGGTGTTGAACATACCATGTTTAGATGTTGTTTGGAAATTCTTGTTTCTGTACGACTATAAATCAGAGAAAATGAGACAGAAAATGATTGGGCGTCATTTTGAGGGGAGACTCCCTCCTAAGAACTATAATTGAGGGAAGAAAGTTGGTTGAGATGTGCTAACCTGTGTGATTTGAAAATAAACGAATATTATTATCATCATCATAATTGCACCACAGTAGACCTACATTACATTAAAACCGATGATATTAAACCGCAGCATAGGGCTCATCAGACGTGTCTTCATAATATAATATCCTTTATTTTACGCTCATTCTTATCTTTGACACTGATCTGTCTTCCTATGGCCGCCTTTATTGCAAGCTTCGTATCGCATTTTAAAACAACCCATCTGCCTCATCAAACTTCTTTTAGGTTAGGCGTGTTGATTTTCCCAATTTTCTCTACAATTCAGAAGCATCCGCGTGACGTTCGCACAATGATGAATTCTTTACGGCTGTCAGAAGAAGGAATTTTATGCCCTTCAACTGGTCGTTCTTTTGTTAATGAGAAACCTCTGTGGCTGCGACTAAGGGGCCGTCCATAAAGTACGTCACGCTATTTTTGACCATTTTTTACCCCCTCCCCCTGTCACAAACTGTCACAAAACTCGGACCCCCTACGTCACACTTTCCGAAAGCAAGGCTAATACATAAACAAGGCTTCGCAACAGCATTATTACTAGCGCTCCTAGCGAGAGGAATCGTGAAAAAACATTCAGAAGATATGCATTTCATGCTATTTTGACATAAAACTAATTAAAATGTTTCAGAAAATTTTTTGAAAATTATTTTTAAAGCTATGAAATTCTACTAAAAAAATAAAAAATAAATTATAAATAAAATATTTAAAAAAATAAATGTGTGACGTCACACATGGCCTGACCCCTCCTCCCCTGTCACAAACTGTCACACTTTCTTAAACCACCCCTCCCCTGGGGCGTGACGTACTTTATGGACGGCCCCTAATCGGTTCTTCACGAGCGTCGACTATGAATGGGATTTTAATAATGCTATCCGAGACGATAGGAGAACAATTAGTGATTCGCAACCATCCAAGTGGGCTTACGTGATGTGTAGAATGAAAAAGACCTTCATCTATTAAAGGAAATAGGGCTTTGTTGCGTTGTGAAGGATCAGCCCGTGGACAATGGACAACTTTAAGTTGGATAATCTGTAATTCAGCTGAGAAAGGAGATATTGCGTTTGGGTGAAACGGATTACGCGGTTGATTAGGCATTGACATGCAAGGCTATACAACTCAAGTTGATTGGACCTTTCTCTGAACACAGACAATCAGAACGAAAGAGACAGAAACAGACGGTTTGATAGACAGAAAAGATCGAATACGAGGCCTTTGCGTGTGCTGACAAGGTCGCCAACAGTAGCGCATACTGAAGCTCTTTAAGTTGGATAATCGAAACACAGTCGTTGCATTTTGTCGTCGGCCAATACAACGGAAACTATACCAGACAGTCAGCTGTGTACGAAGTTCATCCAGCCGTGAAAACAACCTTTCTATGAGAATGAATCGCTCCATTTACCTCAGGATCTCTGTAAGATTGTTCATTTGGCTCATCCTCTCGCCGTCAGCAGATGTCGTTTGTGAAAGTCAGCAGCATTATGCGGCTTCTGAAGTCTGGCCTAACTACTGTCCGGGTCCACGAGATGCAATCGCCGATCTCCTGGTTAGGTCTATGATCAGCTGCGGTGTCAAATGCAGCACGACGCCTCAATGCGTCGACTTCAGCTTCTACTCATCAAGCAGAAGATGCTATTTGTATGGTTCGATTCCGGCGAGAGTCTCTTACGATGCAGACTGCAGATTCATGATGGTAAGGTCTTAGAGATTTATTTTCTCAGACGATCATGATGTTCACCCGTATAATTTAAGCATGAAACCATTTTTATAGTTCGATACCTTAGATAAAATTGCATTTGGCATTTTAAACATAATTAAACATTACTGAAAATTAAGTAAGCTTTAAAAGTAGATCTAATGCATATAATGTTAAACTTCAGATACTCAGAATAAAGAACCAGCTATCATTCGCAATCAGCGATCCAGAAAAGTTCAGAGGTTATATTTCGCTCATTAGTAGCCATTTATTATGCTAAATATACAGTCACTAATAATTATGAATCTGAATTCAGTTATGCAAAAACACTTAAGTCACTCTGATTCTTAGAAATTGCGAATAAGCAGAAACCCCTTTGATCAAATATCACTTCGTTGAAAAAATCTAAACTAATAGTCTGTCTCCGTATATTGCATTTTTTGATAGGATACGAATGCATTCTCTGGATGTTCACCTAAAGGTAAGAACAGTTCTTTGTTCATTTTCGTGTCTTTGGCAAATGCTTGCTGGCCGCATTCGGCCATATAATTATATTCAGAAACATATTTCACAGCACTGATGAAGTTAATAAAACTGATGACATGTGTAATTAAAAAATTCTTGAAGTCTGTTCTAAAGAATTAGGTGACTCCATTTCGAAACTTGTTGTTCCTTTGTGTCACCTTGAAAGCCTATTAAAAATTATATTTTGTTTAAATGTGATATCGATTATTTTTGTGTTCAATAAAATGTCAAATTGTCAATTAAACTGTCAATACAGCCCTGGTAGGCCTACAAGAGGACGAAGACTCGTGCGACAGTTCTTCTCAACAAGCGAACCAAGACTACGTCGGATGTCTGTCGCTCACTGGAATTGACAGCACTAACGGAACTGAGGCGATCTGCCTAGAACCTTCAGGTCTAGCACCTTTCCAGCTAACCGCTTAAACCTTTACCTTCGTTGATATTTGATAATATATTGATCTATGATGCAGATAGAGTTTACTCCTGCACTGATGAATTTGTGCAGCGCCAATAAAGGTCTCTTTATGAGCTTTGCAAAACTGTACAAAATTTGCACGTTTTTTAGCGACTGCATGGTCTCGAACTTGCTCAGTTGTAAAATAATTGATCGGGTGAGATTATACACCACCGCTGCCCGTTCGAATGGGTGACACGCCATTTTAAGGTCCCCGTGTACTGACCGTACTAGTCCGAGATTCAAATAACTGAAAGAAGCTACCATAGGTAGGCCCTATCTATACGCGAACCGGCATCATGACGCGCAGAGGTGCAAGGGACCAGCGTCCTAACAAAGTAGCTTTTCGGGCCAAAAACAGTATCGCTGGTAGTAGCCTGGTACTGTACCCAACTTATTCATTCGTAATGTCAGCCTTTTCGCAAAGTTTTCAAAAATTTTATTCAGGTCGTTGAATTATTGACGTCAGTTTTTATAGACGGATTATATTGGAATCAACTTGGTTTTGATGGAATACAAAATTAAAATATGAAAAACCATTTGAACTAATCAGTCTTTAAATCTTCATAATGTTTTATGATGCTATTCATTTAGAAGATCTTGTTCTTTTGAGGTGTTAGAGTTAGACGAATAATCAAGACGGTAGCTTACAACTCGCAATGATTCTTCCGCATGATTGTCTTTATATATGAAAATCGACTTAAAAGGTTGTGCCTCAATATGCATTGTTAAATGAGTGTATTATCTGCAAGATGACATTGTGCGCCGTATAGATAGTGCGCTGAACTTTCCAGGAAATTCCGTGCAAATTGAGATGCAGAGCGTTGACCTGGGAACAGGTCCAGTTCCTCTGCCGTCCATCAAGAATTGGATAATTGTGATGCAACGCTTTGACGGATCTTTGGACTTCAACCGAGGATGGATCGAGTATAGGAATGGATTTGGAGACCAAGGGCAGGGCGAGTTTTGGCTGGGAAATGAAAAAGTCTATCTTCTGACAAACAAACCAGGACATACTTATCGCCTCCACATAGAAGTAAGGAAATCGTGTATTTTCTGCTAATGATCAGACCCGAGGTGTTAGACTGAATAACCAAGACTCTGGCGTTAACAGATCTGAAATAAGACTTTTTGTAGGCAAATTACAGACTTCTATTGCGCCTGTGTCTTATGCACAAGGTATCAACCGACGGCACGCCAAAACTAAGCCGTAATCAGATCAGTATTCTGAAGATCAGTCCGTTAGAGAGAGAGAGAGAGATAGGGACACAGACAGCAGAGAAATAGAGATTTGAATGAGCAGAGAGTGATTTTCCGCTTTCCATATTCTTTCGTACCGGAAACATTAGGCCTACTTCCTATTGAAACAGTGTGCGAAGTTTTCAGGGCGTCTTAATTAATGTTATTGTGTTTTATGACCTTTAAACAATTCAATTTAATTTTGATATAATCAGGATCATGTATTTTTCTACATCTGTAGCTGCAGTTTCGACAGGCTGCTCTTGTATTTCGATAGCCAGACTTGAAGTGATAGTACAGTTTTAAATAGAAATAAATCTGAAAAATTTTGAATTGAATTTTCTTATACATAGGTGCAGCTTTATACATCTGGAAAGTGGTTTTACGCTGATTACTCCACCTTTTCGCTGGATGCAGAGAACAAGAACTATGCTATCCACGTCTCCGGATTCTCTGGAGTCGCCGGGGATTCGCTCACAAACAAAACGATTTCTTCAAGCCAGAACCACAACGGAATGAGCTTCAGCACTCCAGATGCAGACAACGATGGGCAGAACGACATCCGTGTTACTCCATGCGCTGTAACGTACAGTGCCGGCTGGTGGTTCAACTACTGCTGGTGGTCCTGTCTTACCTGCCCCTACAGTGGATTGCCTGGATGGCCCATGGCCTGGTACAGCCTGGGCCACTTGGAACCCAAGGGTAGACTGCGCGCTGCGAGGATGATGATCACAAGCGCATAACTTAGATCAACTGCTGGACAGTTAGAATGGAGCGGTAGTGTTAGAGAAATAAAGACTACTTTGATTTCTAGAAGCATTTCTTTTATATTTGTTCGACCATTCAACGGGATCTCTGAAATTTATTTGACAATTATATAGCAATCGATTGTGCCCGCGGTCTCTGAAAACAGTCTGAGTATCATCGATACAGCACACATGGTTGTAAAACTAATAATACGTCGTTTATTCTGTCGAATAAAAACTGATTTGTCCAAATGCAAGAATCCTATTTCTTATGGTATATGAAGGAAAGTTCAAATAGTTCACGTCGCAGCTTCGGGGTCATCCGTTAATTATGTCAACAAAATAGGGGAGGAAGGGGTTTGAAAAGTTTGACAGTTGTTGACAAGGGGAGGGGGTTTCAATACAAATTGACGTCAACAATTTTTTCCATTGAATCAACACAGACCCTTCAGCATGGTAGCTTAAACATTAAATAATGATACGGCTAAACACATACAACTTTGCATCCTAATCAGAAAATAATAGTGGATTTCGTGGCGCAATGGTCTATGGGGCCTAAACTAATGACAGCAAAGGCCGTTGGGAGAAATAATTTTTTGCTTAATACAGCTCCTGCAAGACTAAAATAGAGGTTGACGCTGCTACAGTGTTTAGTTATGTAGATAACATATATGGAGCAACTCAGTGTCGGATCTCCCACGGTGTCCCGCCCGTAACTTTATTTAATTTTGCCCCAAAGGTTAGCTAAGGATAGGCCTTCACAATGCATCATTGATATTCAAAATAGTTCTGCAGTTTTGATTATATATAAGACTTAATGTATGCATGCATGCATGCATGCATGTATGCATTTATGTATGCATGCATGTATACATGCCCATTATGTTTTTTGTGTGTTATTGCCCGCCGTTATTAAGTGACTATCTTAATAGTTAAGGTATGCCTCCTCCCGTTGTTCTTTGTTCACCAATAGATTTCCTCCTAAAGGCTGCACACGAATTGTCCTAATCTCTGTAACGTCTCTTGACCGTCTTATTATTGGCTGTAAAGGAACTTGTAGGTCGCCCCAACTAGCGGGAATAATCCTCCCTTTGGGGTCTCCTTTTGCCTCCTTTAGCGTGATACACTTGTTAAATATACTTGATTCTCTGTTTGTATTACGGGTCACATTATTTGAAGCAATAAAGTTTTTTCTGATTCTGATTCTGATTCTGATGTGTGTATGTATGTGTGTCATTATGTCAACAAATTTTAGGCAGTTTTTGACCCTCTCCCTTCCCCTTGGCAACAACTGTCGACCATTCAGGGACCCCCTAATAAAATATGTCAATAGTCCGAGAACCTCCCCCCGTAAAAACCAAAATGGTTAAGTACATGTGAGTTCATAAACTGCGTAAAGTTTGATGATAAAAGGCTGTTTCAAGCTGAGAATGATTTTGACTCTGGTTTTAATACGAGATAACGAGGTTAAGTACATGTGAGTTCATAAACTGTTTAAATCTGTTTAACTGGTTAAATCCGCGTTTCATATGCTACGCCACAAAAAGCAGAGGAGGCTTAGGCCCCATGGACCAAAAAATTATTTCTCCCTCAAAATAGTTCTGCAGTTTTGATTATATATAAGACTTAAGCTCTGGATCCGTCCATCCAATCGCCAATAGTCCTTCATGGGTGAACATAGGTACGGTTGGAAGCAGAGAGAGAGAGAGAGAGAGAGCGAGAGAGAGAGAGAGAGAGAGAGAGAGAGAGAGAGAGAGAGAGAGAGAGAGAGAGAGAGAGAGAGAGAGAGAGACAAAGACAGGCGGATGGGGCAGACAGAGAGTCGCATATTATTTGCATAACAAATGCATTCAGTTATTTGTATATGTGAAAGACAAAATAATATTTGCAATGTAAACAAAATGCAAACAATTTGCAAAATAAAACTTTGTTTTATTTTGTTATAAGCTGTCGTTAAACTCTGGATCCATCCATCGCTGGCAGTTTTCCTTTAGTGCACATAGGTAAGTTTGAGGTCAATGACCTTTGGCAGCCATAAGATATCATTAAACAATGGAAACAACTGCTGATCGCCATTTGATCTGTTGTCATTTGCCTTTTTGTTGATGGCAGCGAATTGACATTGGAAACACCTCATACTCCTCTTCCCGTTTTCTTCTCTTCCCTCTCATCCTCATTCCTATCCTCTTCTTCCTCTTAAACAGACAAACAAGTTCCTTCCTTTTAGATGAGGGACAGTGATATTTCAGTTAACTGAATAAAAACTTGAAACTGTAATTATTTTCAAAACTGAAATATCACTGCTATGAACACACAATACACCTCATCGAACAAATATCAGCCAATCAAATTAAGAAGGTTGTTGACTTGTGACTAAGATCAATTATAAGTCTGTCTCCGGTAGCTGTCTGTGCTGGACACAAGCACAGAGGATACAAATATTATTAGCAGCGGACTTGGACTCTGTGCACGTTCACTTTCTTCTTATATGCAAGTCATTTTATGCATGCATGAATGTGTGCATGTATGTAGGCCTATGCATATATATTTATGTTTGAACCAGTGGCGTAACGAAGGGTTTCAGCGCCCGGGGGCAAGGGTTGATGACTGCGCCCCCTTTTAAGTTTTGTTGTTGACTTTTAATCGTTCTTGTCATAGTACTGTGTACCACTTAAAGCTAATTTTGCGCCCCCTTGTGCTGCGCCCGGGGTCGGTTGCCCCCTCTGCCCCCTTCGTTACGCCACTGGTTGAACCGAGACACTTGGTATAGGGCGTTTCAAATACCTAAAAGAGGGCTGCAATAAGTAACGAGTGTGGGGGTAGAGTGGTAGACGCTCAAACTACCTGGTCGCGCACAGCTGATGTGTACCACACCGCGTGAAAATCCAAGGCTCGACAGAGGCGAAATAAATGTCTTGTAACTAAGCATAAGTGAATCCTTTAAATGTAGATCCGTTACTCCAATTATAAGTGGTATCCTACGTCGTCGATAAAGGCTGATGTTGCCGATATCATAAAACTTTCTTGCACGTAGAAAGTACTCTTCTGCAAATGAATTCTACTTAGATATTATGTAATTATATGTGATCATAGCCTATATCTGTGAAAGGGACCTAAAGTGGGATTATAGTTTCTGAGTTACACCCCGTTTTAGATTATCATTGCATTTTATTTTTTATTATCTTCTGCGAGACTTCTGATTACTGCTGTAAGTGTTAATAAGTGATTTCTGGCATTAAATTGCAATGTATTCTATTGTTTTATGTGTCATTGAACAGAGTACATATAGCACAATGATGAGAAACTTAATATTTCTTTCTTTGTGGTTGGCTTTTCTGAGTGCCATCTTGCTAAATGTTTAAACTTGATATTCTTGAAATGACGGTTTCATCTATTACACTCCTAAAGTTTTAATAACTTCGTCATTTATGGACCACACTTAGTGCAGTTTCTTCTTTCTGAAAGCTTGTTTCAATCTGCATTTCAGGATAACAATAACTCCATATCCCACGTTAGGTCCATTTTCCCAGATAAGGTCACATATGTGAACCGTTTCGTTTTCTGACGGTGTTTGCCGTGCGAATGCTTATTTACTCGCATATTCAACTCCAAAACAAAACTATGAACAACAAAAGTCGATTACATATCAAAGGCTAAAAAGGCCAGTTCAATACATATATATAGGTGTGCGACATTTGTTTGAGGGCAAAGTTCTGAGTTGTATTCCCTGTTTTGTGATATCGGCGTCAAATCCACAATTTTTGGTCTTTCAAACGACGTCCCAGTGTTCGAGTTCCTCTAAAATAATAATTATGGTGAATATTAATCCTCATTGGATCCATCAATTGAATGCATAACTCCGACGTAACACCGGCCTCGGTTTTCTGTCCGTCGAGGGGTAGCGCCGAATCGCATATACGTCCACGAGAGGATAGAAATCCTTATTCCTCAATGTGCAGTGTCGCACCCAACTTCCTGCCGACCTCGTTCTTAGCTGTACAAATGATAACTTTATTTTTTTAATCCATTGGAATCCAATGCGGTGGATAATAGTCAGAAGCCTTCAATACCGCGGATAAACTCGAATTTGGGGACGGGAAGTTTGCATAATAGATTGTTGTGCCTTTCGCTAGCCATGCCGACCACCATCCAAAGGTTCCGGAAGACACAATGACATGATCACACATTGACAGCACTGCCATATCTTCTCCAGGAGAATTGTCAAATAAATAAACCACAATAACATTTAAGGATGTGGCGTTAGAAACGACGTATTGTTTAGTCCACAACTTATCGTCGGAAGTAACAAAGAATTGCACTTGCTTATATCTGTCAGTGAAGTATTTCATTGCCCTCCTGAAGTAGCTCTCTGGAGCTGTAGAAAACCCATTCGATTCTGGATCCAGGACAAAATCTCCTCTGCGGTTGTGTATGCCAACTCGAATAAAACCGCTTTTCCATCGTGAAGGAAAGTTGCTCTTTAAAAGATTTGTTGCAAAATCTCTAAATTTAGTTTTGAATTTAAAATGCTGTCGAATGCGTTCATTTATCAATCTTAGATATTTCCAACTTTGAAAACAACCCTCAAGAACAATAGATCTACTTAGTTTGGTCCGTGTGTAATTTATCATATCGTCTATTCTCTCGTCGTACGAAAAGAGCTTCTCGGAAAACGTATAGCAGGGACAAATGGGATCTGTTCGCTTGACGTTCAACTCGAAGACTTCTTCCAATTGTTTCGCCGTGTGTGTTTTCGACCAAACAATTTCTCTTCCGGTTAATTCCGCGACGTAAACGACTGCTGCAAACATAAACATCTGATTACCAAGTCTCCTTCCGTTAATGACCTTACCGTAGGTTACGTAATAGTCTGAAGTATTGGGCGAATTTGTTACATTCGTTACATTTGATTTCTCGAAATGCGTTGTCACTTGAATGACTTTATCAAGCCTCATTCTCCGAGATAGGTACATACAGGACATCGCCATTGAAACCAGAAGCCAGAAGCCCATGAAGACGCTTAACAGTCTGTTGACAATGTTCTTCTGATTTCCTCTCATTGCAGTGCTGAAATGATATAATATTAAATAAATCAGATGTATTCGAGTACAAGTCGAAGAAAACATTTCTGCTAATTTTACAAAACTGTGGCTGATACAACATCTAAAAAATCTTTTTTGCCAATGGTTTGCAACACATTTAGAAGTGCTATAATAATGTACTGGATAGAACAAAAACGACAATGTAACTGTAACAACAATGCAAAGAAGTTGAGGAAGATTTCAAGATAAATAGACTGCGAAAAGGATATAATAAGAAAGAAATTACTTAGTGGACAGTTTGAGCTTAATGTTGCTGTATTAATCAAAGACGCAAATGGCAAAGTACAAGAAGACGACGCAAGCATACAGACACGATGGAAGGAACACTTTGAACAAATACTAAACGTTCACACACATACTGACCCTACGGTTCTCACACTGGAACGACCTACCTTCTGAATTCCGCACTTTTTCGGTTCCTCCACCATCATCTCCAATCACCAATCACCTTCCGCATCAGGCTCCTCTATCCATCACTGCCAAGGCTTTCCACTCAAAACTAAAGTCTCTTCTCTTCAAGAACTCTTACCCCGACTCAACTGATCATCCACCTTCCAACTCTCGACGTAAACGACACCCACCTTAGCAGCTACTCTGACACCTCTGATCCTCTGGAAACCGGACTCGGACCTCCTTCGGACTACTCTCTCGGATAACCCTTTTGACTAGACGCAGCGCTCGTGAATAAGCTGGTGCCCTGCGCTTGGCTTTCGAGTGGCTCTTTAGAAGTTTGGAGATTACGATTACGACTACGATTACACAGTCGTCAATAAACGACAGAGAAGAACAGATTCCAAAATTTCTAGAGGGAGAGGTAAGAGCTGCTATCGACAAAATGAGAAAGGATAAAGCACCAGATAGGAATGGAATCACGATGGAACTACTTCAAGGTGGAGGAGGAGAAACAATTCATAAAGATGTGAATGTCCTGTTACAAAGATTCAACAAACGGAAAGGAAAAATACAAGAAGACTGGGGAAAAAATCGACTATCGTCTCCATATACAAAAGAAAAAGATCCACAACGCTGCAAAAATTACAGAGCCATCAGCCTACATAGAATTGCAGAAAACGTTTTCACCAAAATGATACAAAGCACAATGAAGCAGTAGCCTGTGATGAGAATGCACTTGGGTAAAAACAAGCCGAGTTCAGGCCAGGTAAAGCAAAGTTGATCACATTTTCACAATGAAACAGGTGGTCACTTCAAGTGAAATCGTAATTTAAGTCGGAGTTAAATCCTTATGTCAACCTGAATGCGGTCCTGTAAACACGCAATTATCATAGATTACTTTAATGAAACTAAGGTGGTACATAATTATCATTCCTGGTTCCAAAGGGCTACACAGATTTTACATTGAAGGAGTTTTCTGGCATTCAAAAGTTTTGTCTGACGTTACACAGTTAATTAAGACCTTGAACAAATCCTCAAAGCAAATAACTACTTCAGCAAACACATAGCAGGCCCGTTAACGGTTGTGCTCCTCGTGACTGAAATTGTATGCCACAATAGACCCAGTGAGCTAACTTGCTACCATCAGCTGGTTAAGCCTTGCTGGGCGCTTCATGGCTCTGTCCGGTATATCCATGCCTCAGATTCAGATTTGTTGACCTTGCACGTGTAATAAGTGCTTTAAATAAATAACTAGTAAATAAACAAGCTGAATGCATTTATTAAATATTGTTTAGCTGTCGATAACATGCACACTTACATTAACAATTGTTCATTCAAAAGATTTGTGTACATTTTATTTGACAACTAATCCTTAAGCATTAATTTGCTTATGGTGACATCATGAATTTTTGCTCATTCGAAAGATTTGCAACTAATGCTTTAAGCATTAGTTGTAAAATAAAATTTTCACAAATCTTTCCCGACGAGCATGTAGGCTACCAAAAATGACTGGGAAACCAATGCAGCTCGTCGTTAAAGTGTTAACACTGCAAAGATAATATAATTTATATGTAAAGACTTTGCATATATACACAGTGCACACTCATCGGCCTTGAAAAGACCCAGGGGCATAAAAACACCAAGGGCTGTCATTGTGTTTATTAACAAATTCATTCATTCAGAGCATCATACAGCACCTCCCCGTGGAACTTTCTCAGAGGAAACAATTTCCGGTGTCACGACAATTCGTCTACAGACTTTTCGTCTACGACACTTCGTCTACATACATTTAGTCTACCGACATTTCGTCTACACAGTTATTTGATATTGTCACTTTAAAATGGAAGCTGGATAGATGAAAAAACTGTTTACCTAAATGGAAGTGGGATTGATGAAAACATTCCTGTGTTGAAATAGAAGCTGCATTGATCGAAATAATTTTTCCCGTAAATAGAAGCTGGATGCCAAGCTGGATGCATGGATGAAACTAAGTTTAAATTCAATAGAAGCTGGATTGATGAAAATTATCTTTTCAGTAATTAGAACCAGGATTCCTGAGAATATAGCCTATAGCACGTTTTAGCTAAACTATAATAAGAAAGCGGCCTCTGTTGATTAGCCGTAAATGGATTCGTAGACGAATTGTCGGTAGACACTTCGTCTACAGACGAAGTGTCCAAGACGAAAAGTCTATGGACGAGTTGTCGCGGAACCACAATTTCTGCTATTGACGGCTCTAATAAACCGATTTAATTATTTTTGGCGTAAAAAACGTTCCGTTAGCTAATTTATTCCTAATGCCGTACTGCATCCCGTATAGGCCTTGGCGTGGTGCTTCTGCGACGGAAAATGCCGCCACGCAACTCGCGAAAATTTGCTTCTGCGGCGGAATTTTTTTGGACATTTTATCTAAAAACAACTCTAACCCTAACACTGACCCTAACCGACCGTCACAGCGCTTAACCTGACCCTAACCGACACTCACGACGCCAATTTATAGAAGTACCGCATTTTGAACAATGCGCATGCCAAGATCTTGGGACAAATCCCAAGGAGTGGTCACACTGATTGAGACGTAACATTATAGGCTTTATAGCCTATTATAGCGCATAAAATATTTTTCATTGGTCAAGACAGGACCCATAGAGATGTATAATATATAAATATCTCATCAACACCTTATTATATCAAATCAACTTTATTGCTCAGCGCTTCAATTCAGTGTTTACATGTTTAGACAAATATAGTGAAATGGGTGATACCCTAAGTCTAAGGAACCGTAAGTTCCGCTAACAGGATAGCCTTAGTGCTATGTTAATCAGTCTAGTTTATACAGTGGCTTAATTAGTTATTTTTTTATGACTTCAGTTCTTAAGCATCATTATAATCAACACACTTA
Organism: Aporrectodea caliginosa; assembly: GCA_020284085.1. Classification (NCBI taxonomy): domain Eukaryota; kingdom Metazoa; phylum Annelida; class Clitellata; order Crassiclitellata; family Lumbricidae; genus Aporrectodea; species Aporrectodea caliginosa. The sequence continues at coordinate 379,963 of JACEVL010000144.1, forward strand.
TACTGCCGTGCTTTGGCAAAAAGAAGCAAGTCCAGTTTAAGGTTAAAATGACATAGGCCTATCTGTATCATTTTGGTTCAAGAAGCAAGTCCAACACAATCGACTATATAATCCATTATGTGGCCTGAGGACCCGTTTGCAAAATGGTGTTGGGGGAGTTTCTCACTTCCACTTAGTCAGTGGGTCCAGGGCCGTTGATAAGGTTCTGCGGATGTGGGTGCAAAACATTACCACAGGGGCCCGTGTCGGTCGAGTGCGGCCGTTGGTTTTTTTATATCACATTTATCCTTTCGTTATAATCCTTATACACGCTATAGTAAGTGACGGCTACTGACTGTTTGAGAGTTTACATGTGGGCCTAGATAGAACACTTCAACACTACATAGCAGCAATTTGTCAATAAAATCTGATAAATCTCAAATATGTAATTAATTCTTTAACGCTGCAGCCGGCAGCAAAATGAGTAAATGTCATAAGCCAAAATATTGGCGAAGTCCGTTTTCATCTCTCACAGTCTCACAGTTTGGTCAAATTCAGCAAATGCAGGGTAAACGGTCCAAATCCCACGTCTAAGTTTTTGTGACATGAAAACGTCAACAACTTGGTCCAGTTGCAAATCGATTACACTGTATTGCTGTTTTATCATTAGCTGATCATAAAATGAAGAAATTTTTATGGTTAGAATGCTTTATTCATATTGACTATTGATTGCTTATTATATATGATGTAAGTACACCGGAATTCAGATTGCAGCTGGTTCAATCAAGAATAATTATACTTCCTTACATACTTACGTAAATTCAGTGAAAACATCGATCTAACTATTTAGGTAAATAGATAAGTGCGTCAAAATGATGTTACGTCACGGATTCACGGTCTAGACGGGTCAATATATGGTTTGACCCTAAAAAAATTGATACAAAAGGTTTCTCAACGGAATCTGGTACCATTTTTAATGCTTATTAACATAGTAAAAGTTTCCTTTAATCTGACCACCGGAAAAGGGTCATTTTCAAGATGGCGTCCAAGATGGCTGCCTGGAAATAAAATTGACTATATCTCAGGCTAGAAAATTGATAAAAACGTTTTCTCAACGGAATCTGGTATCATTTGTAATGCTTATTGACATAGTAAAAGTCTCCTCCATTCTGACCATCGGAAAAGGGTCATTTTCAAGATGGCGTCCAAGATGGCTGCCTAAAGCTAAAATTGTCTATATCTCAGCCTAGAAAATTGATAGAAAAGTTTTCTCAACAGAATCCTTTATCATTTGTAATGCTTATTGACATAGTAAAAGTCTCCTCCATTCTGACCATCGGAAAGGGTCATTTTCAAGATGGCGTCCAAGATGGCTGCCTGGAAATAAAATTGACTATATCTCAGGCTAGAAAATTGATAGAAAAGTTTTCTCAACAGAATCCGTTACCATTTGTAATGCTTATTGATCTAGTAAAAGTCTCCTCCATTCTGACAATCGGAAAAGGGTCATTTTCAAGATGGCGTCCAAGATGGCTGTCTAAAGCTGAAATTTTCTATCTCAAGTACTACTCAACATAGAAAGGTGTTTCTGGTGTCTAACCAGAGGCTTTATTGCCCGGCGTTAAGCTAATCACTTAATACACACGATTTACTGACAAAATCATTGTCATACAGTTAACAGTTACATAGCTTACACATTCAATAAGTCATTAGTCATCGTCCGACTCCTCCGGAAGAAACTTGTTATGTGGATTGTCACAGTTTGTAACTTGGCACGGTCCACAGGCGGAAGAACATGGTAGTCCATTCCTTCTACAAGAGCAGCGTAGTGTCTTACAGGAATTGAGGCAGTTGCATTGAATGACTTTCAAGAGAATGTCTGGAGCAGCTTTGATAGTTGACATTACTGGTACGAACCGATTCTCCTGCAGGTTCCAACCCCAGTTCATGGCATCCATACCATCCGCTTTTCCTATCCATGTCATGACCTGGTAGTACGCTCTTCGACAATGAAGTTTAGTAGCTGATTCGGTTGGGGGGAGACGTTCTGGTGTTACAAATGATGAAGCAGAGACAACCTTCCTGCTGAAGTTGTTATATCTCATTTTTGCAAGGGAATCTGTGCACTTGCCACCAAAGAGGACAGCCATTGCTTGAAATCCTAGGCTGTCAATAACCTCTGTGGGCTGATTTATCACGGTAAATGCGTTGGCACATGACCGAAGGACAGTGTCTCCTTTTACAAGTTTATGGAAAGCATTCCTTTTGCCAACACTGAATATTCGAGAAGTGGTGTCGCAACCTGTCATGGCGTGGATAAATAATAACTGAGAACAAATTTCATTTCCGATGATGTTCTGGAGATGGTTTATGTTATACACTTTGCCATCATCTTTTGTCTTGTCAGATCTGAAGTAAAGACTCTTACAATGTGGTTTCATATAGTGAAGGAGTAAGACAAGGAGGTCGGTGTCTTCTCCGATTAGCGTAGTTGTATGTAGAAGAGATGTCTCCACAGCAACCTTAACTATGTCTACGTCTGCATCTCCAAGTGCGTTGACCACTGTGCAATTTTTTCTGAGCGCATCACTCACCAACCATATCAGTTTCTGTTTATTGTCAGCTCTTGATAAGAACTCCTCTTTCTTGCCTGAGAATTCTGTTTCAGCAGTGAAGCTGATAACGGGATATTTACTCTGTCCTCTTCTCAGATGAGTGTTGTCTTTAATGGATGGTCCTTGCTCATATCCGTCAAACACAACAGTTGTACCAGCGCCATATTGCCGGACGGTGAAGTCGGCGTACGACTGCGCAATTGCTCCATAGCTTTCTCCTTTTTTCCATGGTATCCGATGAAGTAAGGACCCTCCATCGAGGACGTATCTCTCTGTCTCTGGTAGGCCCTACGAAATTTAGTATGCCATCCCGTGCATGCTCACTGATCGCATGAGCTAGTTGTGGCTTATCAGCCTTTCTAAAGACATTCCTGGATTCAAAAAGGGCAGGAGGGAAAGGACTGAGCTCGTAACTTTGACCATTGGATTTGTCAGTAAATTAACATCTAGGAAGTGATTTGCTGAACACAAAGCAATAAAGCAAACGGTTAGTTCCAGTTGGCTGACTGTTAAGTGTTTAATGACCCTATGTCATGACAAAGATGATTAGGGTCGACCTTCTACTTTCTTCAGTCTGGGACTGGCACTACCAGAGTAGGGGCAGTGGCGACGTCAAAGCTTATGGCTAGACACCAGAAACACCTTTCTATGTTGAGTAGTGCTTGAGATATAGATAATTTCAGCTTTTGGCAGCCATCTTGGACGCCATCTTGAAAATGACCATTTTCCGATGGTCAGAATAGAGGAGACTTTTACTATGTCAATAAGCATTACAAATGGTAAAGAATTCCGTTGAGAAAACTTTTCTATCGATTTTCTAGGCTGAGATATAGATAATTTTAGCTTTAGGCAGCCATCTTGGACGCCATCTTGAAAATGACCCTTTCCGACGGTCAGAATGGAGGAGACTTTTACTATGTCAATAAGCATTACAAATGGTAAAGGATTCCGTTGAGAAAACGTTTCTATCAATTTTCTAGGTTGAGATATGGACAATTTTAGCTTTTGGCAGCCATGTTGGACGCCATCTTGAAAATGACCCTTTTCCGATGGTCAGAATGGAGGAGACTTTTAATAGATCAATAATCATTACAAATGGTAACGGATTCTGTTGAGAAAACTTTTCTATCAATTTTCTAGGTTGAGATATGGACAATTTTAGCTTTTGGCAGCCATCTTGGACGCCATCTTGAAAATGACCATTTTCCGATGGTCAGAATGGAGGAGACTTTTACTATGTCAATAAGCATTACAAATGGTACCAGATTCCGTTGAGAAAACGTTTTTATCAATTTTCTAGCCTGAGATATAGTCAATTTTATTTCCAGGCAGCCATCTTGGACGCCATCTTGAAAATGACCCTTTTCCGATGGTCAGATTAAAGGAAACTTTTACTATGTTAATAAGCATTAAAAATGGTACCAGATTCCGTTGAGAAACCTTTTGTATCAATTTTTTTAGGGTTAGGTGATGTTTTGATAGATTGATTCACGGTCATGTAAGCAGAGTGGGGCGTGCCATAGATATAATGTTATATCTATGGTGCATGCACAGTCCATAGGACCATAGATCTATCATCTATGGAATGGGAGTGCATGTTACTTGCTGTTGTGGCGGGTCAGTAAGCAAGCCAAAACTGTAAGTAAGCATTAGTTAACATAGTGAATTAAATCAATATAATCACTAGCATGCTTCCTTACACTTTTTAATTTAACAGAAATTTGAAGTGAGACTGAGACTTGCACCCGACATTTAGCAAATGGCCACAAAACGCGGCGGCTCAGGGGCCCGCGGTGCACCGCACCGTTTGCACCTATGGTAAAAACGGCCCTGAGTGGGTCCCTAGACATGAAAAATCACCGAGGTGCTTCTCCGCCATGACGCCACGAATGGCGCTATGGCCAAATCCAATATGGCCGCCGTCGGCCATATTGGAAAATTCAACTTTATTGTTTCTTATAGTATATGCACGTGTAATACATCTAATGTGACTGATTTCGGTATGTAGAATTCATTTCTGATATTGTTTTCGTCATTTGGGGTCATCTTTAGCCTCAAAGGTCATGGTCAAGGACATTTTGTTGCATCATCGATGTCGAATTATAACTTGGCCAAATATAGCAGTAGAAACAGATGTAATATCTCTAATGTTACTGATTTCGGTATGTAGAATTCATTTCTGATATTGTTTTCGTCATTTGGAGTCATCTTTAGCTTCAAAGGTCAAGGTCAGGGACATAATTGTTTTTACATCAACGATTTCTTATACAACTTGGTCGAATGTAGCAGTAGAAACAGGTGTAATATCTCTAATGTTACTGATTTCAGTATGTAGAATTCATTTCTGATAATGTTTTCGTCATTCGGGGTCATATTTAGCTTCAAAGGTCAAGGTCAGGGACATAAGCTTGTTACATCAACGATTTCTTATATAACTTGGTTGAATGTTGCAGTAGAAACAGCTGTAATATCTCTAATGTTACTGATTTTGGTATGTAGAATTCATTTCTGATATTGTTTTCGTCTTTCGGGGTCATCTTTGCCTTCAAAGGTCAAGGTCATGGACATAATTTTTGTTACATCAACGAATTCTTATATAACTTGGTCGAATGTAGCTGTAGAAACAGGTGTAATATCTCTAATGTTACTGATTTCAGTATGTAGAATTCATTTCTGATTGTGTTTTTGTCATTCGTGGTCAGCTTTAGCTTTGAAGGTCATGGTAAGTGAATGATATATTGATCGTGAAACGTTCTGAGTCCAGATTGTGGATTTTAAAATGCTGAGTAAAGCTAGGGGAGACCGATCGTAAGATATAAAGAAATAGCAGGTATGTATAAGCTTACACATGGGAAAACCCCGTTGGAGTCGTTCGATAAATACGGGGAAAGTTCCCCACTAGTGGCGTTCGATATATATCGGGGAGGGCAACCCCGTTGGAGCCGCTCGATAAATACGGAGAGCGACTCTGCTGGTGCCGTTTGATAACATCGGGTAACTGTACTTGCAAATCTTTTATTTGGCTATTTTTTACCTTCAGAGATGGTTGCCAGGCTGCATCAGAGTCTGGCGTCTTTGGACCCTCACTGTCGACCGGGTGAAGTGTCGGAACATGTTCGAAGTGTTGGTTAACACCAGGCACGCCATGAGGTTTCATCAGAAGCCCTGACAACTTTCAAAGGATGCTTGAAGACGCCTGGTGGAGTGCTCCTCGCCAGTTCAGAACTGCCGCCCTAAAACCCACGGCTTCCCGGGATAGACATTGGCCACCCAGTCAATGGCATCAAATCTAGCATAACAGCATACCTTCTCCTTATATGGACCACTAATATCTGTAGAGTGCAGGGTAATGGTGACATCAACGACATAGGCAACCTCGTCCACCAGGGCAACCAAGTCAGGCTTACGCTTGCCAACTTTAGTAGGGATAGCCGGCTCGTGGATCACCGAGTGACCCTTTGACTCAATGTTTCAGCATATCAGATGGAGCGCCGAGTTATGCCTATCACACCGGAGACGGTGGGTCCACGCATAGCTTTGGGAGATGTGAGCTAGGGAGGGTGTCTTGAGCATTGCACACAGCGTCGCACCATACTGGATCTGTCCACCGTTACGTGAGCCACAATCCTCAGACGGTAACAAGGTTCCCCTCAACTTGATGGCCTGGATGAAGTCCCCCCCCCCCGAAAGGAGGGCGGTCCCATAAGTCACCCAGGCGTTTCACGTGAGGGGTTTGTCCCTGCTGCTTGAGGCCCCGACCATCTACCGATATGTGGAGCTGGATCGCCAGAAAGTCGCTAGCATTCTTGCTGTTGTTCAGCTCCTGACCTGCCACCCTTGCCGTCCTTGCGTACCTCCTCCTTGCCCCAGAAAGAGTGGACTTGTTTCCCCGCTCTGCATTACCTGGTCTTGCAACTCCTCCACCTTGCCCATGCGACGGGTCTTGAGCAGCGGCATTGTTTATCGCAGGCTTGGCACTTCCAGTCCGCCATTCAATGCCTTGACATGGAAGTAACCGGTGGGAGTATCGTGCGGCAGCCGCAACCACGTGCGTACTGCCGCTCTCACCAAGCAGTCAAGAGATTCCAAGGACTTGGCTGTCATCTCTGCGAAAACTAGTTCGTGATACAATTCCGGCAACAAATGCAACGCAATAGGAACATGCGCTGCTGAGGCTTTAGTGGGCACGTGCTAACCAGTCCAGTCCCACTGTGAGGAAGTCCTCGTGGGCCTTCCTCCAACTGAGTGGTCCGGCCTGCAGTCCCAGGTATTTATACGTCTGCGCTATGTTGAGCGACCTGACCGACTCGCCATTGATAGTCAAGAATGGCGAGGGGTTTACCACCCACAGTTTAGCCTTCCCATCAATGTCTATCCGGAGGGAGGCACTCTTAGCCGGGTTCAGTCAAAGCCCGCCCAACTTGAGAAACTTAACAACAAAGCTTATGTCCCTGACCTTGACCTTTGAAGCTAAAGATGACCCCGAATGACGAAAACAATATCAGAAATTAATTCTACATACCGAAATCAGTTACATAGAGATATTACACCTGTTTCTACTGCAACATTCAACCAAGTTATATAAGAATTCGTTGATGTAACAAATATTATGTCCCTGACCTTGACCTTTGAAGGTAAAGATGACCCCGAATGACGAAAACAATATCAGAAATGAATTCTACATACTGAAATCAGTAACATTAGAGATATTACACCTTTTTCTACTGCTACATTCGACCAAGTTATATAAGAATTCGTTGATGTAACAAAAATTATGTCCCTGACCTTGACCTTTGAAGGTAAAGATGATCCCAAATGACGAAAACAATATCAGAAATGAATTCTACATACCGAAATCAGTAACATTAGAGATATTACATCTGTTTCTACTGCTATATTTGGCCAAGTTATAATTCGACATAGATGATGCAACAAAATGTCCTTGACCATGACCTTTGAGGCTAAACATGACCCCCAAATGACGAAAACAATATCAGAAATGAATTCTACATACCGAAATCAGTCACATTAGATGTATTACACGTGCAAATACTATAAGAAACAATAAAGTTGAATTTTCCAATATGGCCGACGGCGGCCATATTGGATTTGGCCATAGCGCCATTCGTGGCGTCATGGCGGAGAAGCACCTCGGTGATTTTTCATGTCTAGGGACCCACTGACTAAGTGGAAGTGAGAAACTCCGCCAACACCATTTTGCAAACGGGTCCTCAGGCGACATAATCGATTAATATAAATAGTTATTATTGCATGTGGTTCTGGCGGAAAAGCAGAAGCAGAAAGAAGCATGTCCAAGTAGTAGGCTACTGGAAAATTCCAAGGCAAAAGGAAGCAAGTCCATGCGTGCGCATGGACTTGCTTCTTTTTGCCTTGGATGTGTACGCGTAAATTCAGGCCGATTTTCAGGCCTGAGTTGTTTTTCGCATTTTCTCAGAAACTAAAATCTGTGACTTGCTTCCTTTTGCCAAAGCAGGGCAGTATAGTTCACACGTATATAACGAGACCAGCATTGCTATTGTTCAGAAGCAAGAATTGTACTTAACTAGATGAATTGTCAGGATCATACAAAATACATCTCTCTGCACAGCAAGACATATTTAACACGATTTAAGCCTACGGTAATAATTGATTCAATACAGACATGAGATGCGTTTTAAGCCTGTTTTAAATTGGTGTGGTGGTGGGGAGACAGATGCGTTCATTCGGTAGTGTATTCCAGAGCACTGGCCCATGGTATAGAAATAGAATACTATGTTTAGCAACATCTATATAATGGTAAATGACGTCAAGGGTTGCAGAAAGCTTCGCTAGACATGGTTATCGAGCGCTAGCGTTGGCAAACTTTAAAGGTTTTTTTCTAAATTAATTTAAGTAAAAATTTATAAAAAATAACTAAATCATGTGCTGCTCTATGGATGCACAGCAAGGCATGTTACTGGATGATTACGCACGTTTCACAGGTTATATTTTCAAAAACATAGGCTAAAATACGCTAAGTCTCACCCGGCCAGTTAATTAGTAACTAAACACTGTAGCAGCATCAACCTCTATTTCAGTCCTACAATAACTGTATTAGGCCAAAAATAATTTATACCAACGGTCTTGGTTGTCATAAGGTGTCGCTAGGCTCTGGATCCGTCCATCCAATCGCCAGTAATCCTCTACGGGTGTAATTAGGCAAGGTTGACGTCAACAGAGAGACAGAAAGAGACAATAATAATAATAATATATTTTCGTTTATTCAACAATCCGGTTGACACACCGCAACCGGTTACAGTGTACAATTATGCAATTCACAAGACAGAAATCTTAACTACTAACAGAACAGACAGCCTGCAAACACAAAGCATATCCGCCCAACGGGGCTCGAACTCGGTACCTCTCGGTCACCAGATGTTATCCAATGCGCCACGGCCCCCAGACAGACAGACATAGACAGAAAGATACTCGCGTATTAATTGCATAACAAATGCATTCAGTTATTTTGTGTCTGTGAAAGTAAGTAGTCGACGAATAATTATATTTGCAGTGTAAAACATTGCTGTTGGAAGATACCCTTAAAACGTCGTCCACAGACTTTTTATAAATCCAATGGTTTATCGCTGGCTGCTTTTTATATAGCCAAAAAAGAGCTGTGATAGCCAAAAAAGAGCTGATATAGCCAAAAAAGAGCTGATATAGCCAAAAAAGAGCTGATATAGCCACAAAAAGAGCTGAATAAGCAAAAAAAGAAAAAAGAAAAAAAAAAAAAAAAAAAAAAAAGAAAGAAAGAAAAGAGAAAAAAATATAAAGAATTGCAATAAAAAGAGCCAATGGGCCAAACAGAGCGGAAATACAACATAAACACAAAGACGTCAGCGGCCATAGTAGCCAAAGGATGTCGTTAAACAATTGGAATCATCAGCTGGCTGCTTTTAATCGCATCATCACGTATATGGAGATAGCTGTAATATGCCCAAAATTAGGGATGAGCCGATTATATTATCCGTTCTGAAATTGGATCGGGCGGGATTTTGCACTAATCGGCATTAATCGGAATCGGCGATCCCAGGACTACCGATCCAAATACCAAAAAAGTAATATTTTTGACCAAAAGCAATTTCTTTCTTCATTAATACAGAAATAGTAACCTGTTTTTACGAGCTCCTGCCGTAATCTTTAATCTTTAATTAATTGAAAGTCCGTATAAATAATAAAATTGTTACTCGACGTGCTAACAAAATGGCGGACAGTCAGGCTTTTTTCTTATGCCACCCGGTTTCAAACTTTCAAATGCTAATTTCTTTTAAATAGTTAGTGTTAAAATACTCTCATTGGAATTACATCTAGCGATAATATACAAGATTTTGTTTTCATTTCTGTTTGATTAACTATTTGTATCGGAATCGGAATCGGCGAAAATAGCAGGCCATGTAGGCCTATCCAGAATCGGAAATCGGTAAAAAAATGCCAATCGGCTCATCACTGCCCAAAATAATCTTTGTCGGCGGCAACGGCCTATGTTGTCCTAAGCTGTGGATCCAACCATCGCTGGGTGCTTTCCGTGAGTGTACAGAAGTACGGTTGAGGTCAACGCCCCATGGTAGCCATAAGATATCGTTAAACAATGGAAACAACTGCTGATCGTAATTTTACCTGTTTTCATTTGCCTTTTTGTTGATGGCAGCGAATTAACATGGGAAACGCCTTTTTCTCCTCTTTCCTTTTATATTTACCACTTCCTCTTTCCTTTCCCTCCTATTCCTCTCTTCTTCCTCCTCCTCCTTATCCTCCTCTCCTCCTCCAATTAATTTTCGTCCATCTTCACCTCCAAGCTCTTCCTCCTCTTTCCTTCTCCTTTTCCTCCTACTCATCCTTCTCTTCCCGTTCCTTCCTTTTCTTCTCTTACCTCTCATCCTCATTACTACCCACCACTCCCATTACTGCCTCTTCCGTCTCTTCCGCCCCTCTTTCTTCTTCTCCTTTTCTTCCCTTTTCCTCCTCTCGTCTCTCTCCTCTTGCTCTTTCCATTCATTTTCCTCCAACTTCTCATCCAATCTCTTCTCCTTCCACCCCTTCCCTCTCTTCTTCTTCTTCTTCTTCTTCTTCTTCTTCTTCTTCTTCTTCTTCTTCTTCTTCTTCTTCTTCCTCCTCCTCCTCCTCCTCCTCCTCCTCTTCTTCTTCTTCTTCTTCTTCTTCTTCCTCCTCCTCCTCCTCCTCCTCCTCCTCCTCCTCCTCTTCTTCTTCTTCTTCTTCTTCTTCTTCTTCTTCTTCTTCTTCTTCTTCTTCTCCATCTCTTCCCTGTCCCTCCTGTTCTCGCTTATCCTCATTCCTATCCTCTTCTTCCTTATAAACAGACAAACATTCCTCCTTCCTGTTGTCATCGTTGTCGTCGTCTCGGGGCTTTTTGGCAGACGGTGCTTTCGCTGTCTGAGAAGAACAAATCGCACCCCGTGATGCAAGATAGTCACCTAACGATCACGATTGACAATTTGCATGTGGTATGAGCACACATAGCCCTGGTGCCATCTCGCGAATAATACGAGAGCAAAGACATTTTCATAAGGCCAGGGAGGGTTCGAGACACGGAACCGGACAAGAGAGAGAGAGAGAAAGAGAAGACAGACAGACAGACAGACAGACAGACAGACAGACAGACAGACAGACAGACAGACAGACAGACAGACAGACAGACAGACAGACAGACAGACAGACAGACAGACAGACAGACAGACATTCAGATTCAATTCAATTCAATTCAATACACATAGAAACAAAGACGAAGGCAGAGAGAGACACACACAGATAGACACGGAGAGACAGAGCGAGAGCGCGAAAGGGACGGTGAGAGGTGGGTGGAACGGAGGGAGGGAGGGAGGTAGGGGGAAGAATAGGAGAGTGGGCAGGAACAGGTAAGCGAGATAGGAATTAATAATCAACAGCAGGTTTGCTAAATTAGGGACAGTTTAGCGACATCTTGACGCATCAAAAGCCGTTGACATTGATGGAAAAACTGTATTGAACAGTTTTTACATTTTACATAAATGATTTTATTTAGCAATTACTAGTTTCCATTGTTGAAAGACTTTCCATGGCTGGCGTCGACCTTACCAAAAACACTGAGCCTTCTAGAAGACCAGTGATATATATATATGAAATAAAGGCAGTCACTAATATAACGTTGGTAAAGCTCAATTTAAAAGGTGTATTATAAAATCACTGTGTTTAGCCATTGCTAGAGATATCTGATGACTGCTTTGTCTCTGCAACTAAAGCACCGATGCACTCGATGGTAAAGGATAATAATAATAATAATAATAATAATAATAATAATAATAATAATAATAATAATAATAATAATAATAATAATAATAATAATAATAATAATAATAATAATATTCTTTTCTTTAATGAAGCGCCTGACAAACGCATTGTACTGTACATTTGCATGTTATGACAATTAAACAATTACACAAGAACACAAATGACAGAATACATAAATCTTAACTACTAACAGAACAGACAGCCTGCAATACACGGCGCTAATAGCAGTCTACAAAGCATATCCGCCCTACGGGACTCGAACTCGCTCTCTATGCCAGATGTTATCCAATGCGCTATCGGGTCCCCCCCATGCAGACATTACCAGACAGTTTATCCAGTTTCAGAGAGGCAATGAAAGAAAAAGGAGGAGAAAGAGACAGACAGATAGACCGGGCAGACAACCGCGTATTATTTGCATAAGAATGCATTCAGTTAAATTTGTGTTTGAAAGAAAATTGTCGACGAATAATTATATTTGCGGAGTAAAACATTGCTCTTTATAGACACCTTTAAAACGTCAACCACAGACGATATAAATAATAATGAGCAAACGGGTTGTAATCGCCCCAGCAAACATGTAATCTGGGACTAGTCCCACCAGCTGCTATCAATAAGTCGACGTCAACGGCTCGTGCAGCCATAAGATATTGTAAAATAATGTAAAATAAAGGAAACTAAGCTTATTGCTGATCGTGATACTTGTCTTTCAGTTGAACGGACAGAATATGGTCAAATTATTCACCTAAAATACAATTCTATCTTCCCAGCCCTCCAATCTCCGTCTGTTGTTCGCGGTTCAACCACTTCGCTCAACCCGCTGCTCTTCCGCCCTAACACTTCTCCGCCTCTGCAGAGAGACAGAGAGACAGAGAGAGGCAGTGAGACAGAGGCAGACACAAACAAATACTCGCTATTATTTGCGTAACAAATGCATTCGGTTAATTAACTGTGTCTGTGAAAGAAAATCGTCACCGAATATTTCATATTTCTAGAGGAAGACATTCCTCTTTAAGACACCTTTAAAATTGCATTCACAGTCGCTATATATAAAAAGCAAATGCCTTTGATCTTCAATAAGTTGTGCCTATGACAGTATGTAAGATCGATAATTATCCACGGCCCTTGACAGCCATAGGATGTGAATGTGATTAAACACTGGAAATTACAGCTCAGCAATTATTAGATCAGTTTTCACATACCTCTGAGTTCTATCACTCACGTACAACACAATTCTATCCTCCCAGCCCTCTTATCTCCATCAGTTGTTAATAGTTGAACCACTTCCATCAGCCTGTTCCTCTTCCGCCCTAACACTTCTCCGCCCTTCCGTCACATCATCACTAAAATTTGCAAATCGCTTCCTAGGATTAGCTGGTCCGCCTCTCAGGAACAGACTCCCGCCAGTATTACGAAAACTATCGGATACCTCAACTCTTGCTAACTCTCCACAGGTCTTTCACTCAAAACTAAAAACACTGCTTTCACAAATCCTATTCTGATTCTTCCTCTTCCCCATTACATCCCTTATTGCTTCAATTCTAAAATACCATCCACCTTAACCGTCTGACTATCTGTCAGTATCAATAATTCACTAGAATGGAAGCAACTTATGTAAAATCGTGTTATTAATTGGAACGCAGCCATCTGGCGGACGGAAATTATACGTGCATTATTTTCATATCATATGCATTCGGTTAATTGTGTCTATGACAGAAAAATCGTCTACAAATTAATTTTTTGTGGAGTTAAAAATTACACTTTAAAGACACCTTTAAAACGTTGTCCACTGACGTTATATATTACGCAAACGCTCTAGAGTTCGTTAGAATAGTGTAAACGTACGTCAGGTCGAAGTCAACGGTCCATTGCAGCCTTAAGTAAACAATGGAAACAACTTCTAATGGCCATTTGATCTGTTTTCACTGGCCTTTGAGTTAATGTATAGCGCATTGGCATGAGAAACTGCTCAATAAAACCATCAAAGAAGGAAATGAATAATGAAAAGAATAATATAAACAAAACGCCACAGACAGAGAGTGGCAGAGAGCGGCGCAATCCAAAGATGCTGAAAGGCCAAGTTATTTCTATAAATTATAATTGTCTTAGACGCGCGATCTGTGCTCCATTTAGTATAATCGTTACTTAGGATAACGTCGTGTCAGCTCATGAATAGCATATCAACAGTGGCGTTATATACGGGGGGGGGGGCAGAGTCGCCCCGGCAGTTTATGAGCAGGGGCGGCAAAATAGGGTTGATTCCTAATGTGAAGAAGTGAATGCAAGTCGACGTCAAAAGTCCATTGAAAAAGTAATACAGCAGTAATCAATGGAAACAACTGCTAATGACCATTTGATCTGTTTTCACTGGCCTTTCAGTTAATGGTAGCGCACTGACATGAGAAACTGCTCTATAGAAACACCATTGAAGGAAATGAAGTAATCAAAAGTATAATATAAAGAAAACGCCGCAGATAGTGAGTGGCAGAGAGCGGCGCAATCCAAAGACCGCTGAAAGGCCAAGTTATTTCCAAATTATAATTGTCTTAGACGCGCGATCTGTCTTCCATTTAGTATAATCGTTACTTAGGATAACGTCGTGTCAGCTCATGAATAGCATATCAAAGAAGATTGTAGCTATCGCGAATAACCTGGTACTTTCCCAGAAGGGTATTGGCCGAACTCACGCGCAGATGTTCTACTCTAAACGACACAAGTCAGGAACAATTAGACATTTGACGACATTCCTGTTATGTAATGCATGTAATATAATATCTGCAGTTCCTCAGCACCACACACACTGCTGCTTCAGGGAAACCATCTGAAAACACTGGCGGTATATAAAATTCAAGTCCGGCATAGCCAAGCTGTATAATTCGTGCGCTGAGCACCTTCTCTGAGTACTGAAGATTCTCTTTTGTAGACAGTACTTACGCTCGCTGTATAAACATTTTTAAGGCCTAAATCTACATCTACATTTTAGTTTCTACATTTAACGGCAGACGTTGCTTGCAACAGTGTTCTGTTGAGCAATGTTAAAGGTAATACGGGTCAGAGTCAGGACCAAAAATTCACAAGACTGGAAGCTCCTAGTTACCGTCATGTTATTGGTTGGAGCGATGTCCTCCGGCGAACAGGAAAGAGGCGCATTTCATTCAGTACAATATAAATTACAATACAACAGTATTTTGACCTTACCCTCCTTCCAGAGTTCAAAGGTGCACAGTACCATACATAACTGCTGCCTTGGCAGACCCGGGTGATGATCTGAACTCAATCCTCCCTCCTGTAAAGACACTCTCCATTCCCTGCGTGCATTGTGAATGATGGACTTGCTCAAATTCCCTGCACAATGTTTGACCGCCTGAATAAAGGCTCGAACTCGTACTCTCCGCGTTACAGGCCGAGAGCTAAAACAAATCGGCTACCGTGCCCCAAAATACATGTTAAAAAGACACTCAGTAAATTGCGTCTATGAAAGAAAATTGTTGAGGAATAATTATTATTTGCATTATTTGCATAGACTTGACCTTGTGCTTCAGTTCTTTGAACTTTAGCGACCGTCATGATCAAGCCTCTCCATTACCTTCTGTCCGCCGTCGCATCCTCAGTTCTGCCAAATTCATTCCAGTTGTTTCATGTATCTCGTCCATCCACTTTCATAACCGTGTCCTTGTTTTCTCCTTCCCTCTCCCTGCACCATTTCCTTTTCCAATCCATCTGATCGCATGTTGACCAAAGAACCTCAACTTTGGCCATAGTGTTTGTTGTATAGTGTCTCTTCCTTCTCAATTCCGATACTCCTGCGCACCCAATCGTTGGTCCTTTTCTCTATCCATGATATTCTCTGCACCTTCCTCCACATCCACATGCATAGACTAGCATAGTAAAACACTCTTTTGTGGACACCTTTAAAACGTAGTCAACCGATGATAATATTTTAAGCAAACGCGGTTATCGCAATATTCAATTAAATTTAATGAGCTGTAATATGCTCAATAATCTTTATCGGCGTCAATGCCTATGTTGTGGTAATCGTAATCGTAATCGAGCAGTCCGGCGCCACAAAAGCAGAGGCGCTCCCGACCCAGGCCAATCTTCACTGGTAAAGAGAGGTATTCAGGCGCTACGGAACTGGTCAAAAGAAATAGAGAAAAGGTCAGTCCTGAGGGACTGAGGTAACTGGTTCCAGCTATTGGGGACCAACATCATAAGCTTCGTTAAACTGTGGATCCATCCATCGCCAGTGTCGTTTCACAATGAATAAATGGACATTGGCAGCCATAAGATAATCTCTAAATACTGTCAATATTAGCAAAAAACCTGCAACAAATAATAGCTAAGTACTGTAAAGACGTTACTAATAATAATATTGTTTTATTGAAACAATCCGGTTGACAAACCGCAACCGGTTACAGTGTACCGTTATGCATGTGAAACAATTCACAAGAACACAAATGACAGAAGACATAAATCTTAACTACTCAACCACATCATTCTGCGAGGGCCTCTTTGCGACCTTCGACCAGAGGCCAATGGTTGTCCCTCGCATGCGCTCTGCTACGGCCCACTCTAGGTGCTTTGCCCGTGTTGGCCCATCAGCTTGGAACTCTATTTCCCAGTCTCTCCGCCTTGAGTTAGGCCTACTAGCCCTCTCTATCTCTTTCCAGTTCCGTAGACGTCTTAAGACTTTCTTG
This sequence comes from Aporrectodea caliginosa, assembly GCA_020284085.1. NCBI lineage: Eukaryota > Metazoa > Annelida > Clitellata > Crassiclitellata > Lumbricidae > Aporrectodea > Aporrectodea caliginosa. Next base: position 396,575 of record JACEVL010000144.1, read on the forward strand.
TTTCCTGATTCAGGCACTGACGCAGGTCAAGAGCGCTACTGATTTTTGAGCGGCGCTATATAAATGTTCGATTACAATTACAATTACATCTGGCTTTAGGTATGGGCGAAGAAGGTCGTTGCTTGAACGCAAAAATTCAGGAGTGTCACTTGAACAAAAATGTGCTTTATGTTTTCATATTTCCCTATTTGTCGATGATTATTCTTCATCTGAATTCAAAATCATAAGATAGGAATCGGTGTTCAAATTTTTAGTGTTTTGTGTGGCTTAATTAAAAACTAATAAATGACTTTTGTTAGGTCGGGGCCAAACTGTGGACCTATAGCCTACTTGGCCTGAAGCGTCACTGATGCTAAAGCCGGCCCTACGGAAATCTCACCCTGAGATGGGTCCAACCAGGATGCAAGTAGTACTCGTAATTTTTTCAAATTTATACAGCGCAAATTTCAAGAGAGACTCATCAGAGGCGTTTCCGACGAGCACAATGAAGCCAAGATCGAACAGAACGGTCTTCAAGTAGTGCTAAGAAGCAGTGATGATGTATTCGTTGGTAGAAGTATTTAAACCGGGGGAAATGCACCCCAATGGGGCATCGTTTGACCATTAGGTAGGTCCCTCATTTATTCATTCATTCTGAGAATTTATATAGCGCCTCATCAAGATGTCAACTCAGAGGCGCTGTTTACGCTAGCCTATTGTGATGATAAGTGTCATTACGAACGGAAAATATACATCAGTTAGCAAAACAGTTCACAGTAACTGTCAGTAAGCTAGAAGAGTCACCATTGAAGGTCCGTCGAAAGCTGAAGATGGCATGGATGGTCGTCCACGAATTGCTCCCTGATCTGAAACTGTTTCAACTGATAATAATAATAATAATATAATATCTTTTCTTTAATAAGCGCCGCCGACAAACGCACTGCGCTGTACAGCTTTACATGTTATGCAATTGAAATCTTAACTACTATGCAGAACAGAAACAGCTGCTGACAGAAAACAACGGCGCTCATAGCAGCCTACAAAGCAGATATCAGCCCAGACAGGGGCTCGAACTCGCGTACCTCTAACGGTCTCTGTGCCAGATGTTATCCAATGCGAAATCGTCGGGAATGATTATATTTAGATTTAAATAAAATGATGCCTGGAAGCAGACAATAAGAACATTTATACTAGGCACAAATGGTCTAGTAATGATACTTCGTTATCATGAAGAAATAGACACAGCTGCTGACACAGACAGAGGGAAAGACACAGGCAGTCAGGCAGACATAGAGGCAGACAGACAGACAAACAGACAGAGGCAAACATGTACTCGCGTATTATTTTTATAACAGAAAAATGTATTCAGTTAATTATTGTATCCTTTAACGAAATCGTCGAGGAATGACTATATTTGCAGATTTAAATATTACTATTTGTAGACACCTTTAAAACGTCGTACACATATTATATATATATATCAAACAAATGCGTTTATAGCCAGACAAGACAAGGTTAATAAACGTCCTTCGGTCAGGTCGACGTCAACGGCCCTTGGCAGCCAAAGGGTATCCTTAAACAATGGAAATGAAAACAAAAGGCTGCAATAAGTACTTTTAAGACTTCAATGGTTACAGTAACTGTTGTATAAGAAGTCGCTAAACTCAACCATAGCCGGATATAGGTATAGGCGGAGCTGGCAGTGACCTGGGGCGTAAAAATTTAGGGGCGCCACAAAGATTATGAAAGATCTTTCATAAAGATTGTGCTCTATGTTTTCATGTTTTCCCAGTTCTTTCAATGATTACGCTTATTTTTCAGTTGAATTCAAGATCACAAGGCAGAAAGCGACCTTCAGATTTTTAGTGTTTTGTGTTATTTACTCTGACAGACAAATTTGCGCTACTATTACATATGATTACAAAGATCATTTGCGTCGCCCTCCGCCTTATCCAGGCTTTTCCTGGCACTTCAGAAAGCGAACAGTGGCGGAATATTCATATTATCACTAGTTGCAGAGAGATAAATGGAGAGACAGACAGACAGACAGACAGACAGACAGAGAGACAGATAGACAGAGACAGAGAGATACATAAAGAGAGAGAGACAGACAGAGAGACAGACAGACAGACAGACAGAGACAGACAGATGCTCGCGTATTCAGTTAACTGTGTCTATGAAAAAGGAAAAAGTGTCGATTCGACGAATAATTATATTTGCTATGTAAACATGGCATTTTTAGACACCTTTAAAGCGTCGTCCACAAATAGTTATATATAACGCAAATGCCTTTAATATCCAGTGGAATCCTGGTTGATCCACCATAAATAGGAAAAGTCGGTGTAAACGGCTCTTGACAGCCAAGAAAATTAATATTGTAAAACAATGGAAACTACTGGTGATCACCATTTTACTTTAATAGGTCATTGTATATTATATGTATAGTCAGTAGGCCTATGTGTATCGGTCAGTGTTTGAAACGCACACAGTGAGTCAGTGAGACAGTGACACGCGTACCAAACGGTATTTTTAGAGTCCCTTGGAGGTATCGTTAATTTATTAATGCATCCAATCACAACTTAGGTGCATCTACATGTATGACCGCAGCACCTTTATTTTCTGCGCCCACAATTTTTGAGTCCCGGACGCAAGAACGCACACTTACGGAATCATTGCGTCTGCCTGCCTGAGGACCAATAATCCACAAGACTGGAACACTTTATGTAACGTCGTGCTATTAGTTGAAGTGCAAACATCTGGGGGACAGGAAAACTTCGCATATTATTTTCATAACAAATGCATTCGGTTAATTGTGTTTACTGTTTATGAAAGAAAAATTGTTGAAGAATCGTTATATTTACAAAGTTAACATTGCTGTTTGTAAACACCTTTAAAACGTCGAAAATAGACGATATATTAAATCAAGCAAATGCGGTTAGGCTAATCACAATTCTACAGTTTCCTGAGTTAACATACGCGACGTCGACGTCAACGGCTCTTGGCAGTCATAAATACTGTAAATAAATATAAAAAGCAATTAAACATGTACTTTGAAGTCGTGAATGTTTCAATTGTCTATAACCGTCTATATTCGTCTATATTTAGAAGAATGGCAGGCCCATACAGTTGAAAATAGTTGTATATCTCTCCCATGCTTAGATGGATGGTTCCACAGTTTAACGGCAGCTTATGACAACATAGACCGTTGCCGTCGACAAAGATTATTTTTTGGCATATTACAGCTCTTCTCTCATTTGATTTTCAGCATAAATATATAGGGTGACTCGATAGGTCGTGAACGATTTTGAATGCATACAAATATATGTTATACACAATATAATATGGAAAGTTGTATACTGGAGGATAGGTTGTTCAAATGAGAATGTTATGCAAAAAAATTAGATTACTAACTCACTTAATAAAATTTTAGCGCCAATATCCGTGACGTCATCAAATTCGTGCCAAGCAAACGTCCATTTAGGCCGAAAACAATATTGTACGACCATCATTGTTAATCCACACATAATTAATTAATTTGACCTCTTTCTCCAGTATCTCATTAATGTAATAACTCGAATTGACTGAAGTTTTATTTGGAATGATATGAAGTTTTGTTAATCCAAGAGATGTCATGCCTCCCACACCAGAACTGAGGGACTGAACTTCACCTGCAGTGCACATGGAGCGCACGGAACAGAACTTTCTTGTGATCCCCACACAACGTCGTTCTTACTGTAAGGTACGTGGTAGAGTTTGAAGGGCGATTCATCACTGAACATAACACGCGACCAATCAATATCCTTAAACTTCTTCGCGAAGTTTACTCGGCGAACTTTGTAAGCATCAGTTAACTTTGGGACTTTTTGTCTCTTGAAACTCTTCCATTTCAGCGTCGTCCGCATATAGGCCTAACGCCTGATTGTCTCTGCTTCCAGCAAGGCGTTTGTCTTTTAACCGACGTTCAAACTTTCGCAAACTCTGTCCTCGTCTATATTTAGACTGTTTGATCAGTTTTTGAGCGGCAGCAGTCATCACGGACTTTCGACCACCGTGATATCGATTCCGCAGCCTCTCGTTTGGACTCTGCTTGTAGCGTTTGGCCCACTTGCTAATCCACGATTTAGAACGACCCAATTTCTTTCATATAACACTGTAACTGTACATTTCTTCCAATAATGTAATAGCTTGAGCCCTAATTTGCGATTCATTTAAGGCCGCCATTGCCTAATCGGCGTATTCACTAGTCAAATGATAATGCTGCTTGTTCACGCTTGCTTGGCACGAATTTGATGACGTCACGGATATTGGCGCTAAAATTTTAATAGGTGAGCTAGTGATCTAATTTTTTTTGCGTAACATTCTCATTTGAACAACCTATCCTCCAGTATACAACTTTCCATATTATATTGTGTATAACATATATTTGTCTGCATTCAAAATCGTTCACGACCTATCGAGTCACCCTATAGTTAACTTAATTCAATGGTTATGTAAGCAAGCGCCTCCATTTTCCTGACCCCTAATTAACCACCCAAAATCCAGTCACATGACGTTGTATAAGGAGATTCCAGTCCTGTGTACACAGTTCCATGGGTTAAACTCAACCAGGGCAGACTTTTGGTATAGGACAAACAGGCAGTTGCCTGTTGCACAGAAATTTAGGGCGCCATATTTTCAAACCTTGTCCTCAATGTTTTCATGCTTTTCTGTCCTTTTTCAATGATAATATTTTTCAGTTGAATTCAAGACTACAAGGCAGAAATCGATTTTCAGATGTTTGGTGTTTTGTGCGGCTCAATTAAAAATTAAAAAAATAGTATAATTATGCTGGGGCCAAAATGTACTCTGCATGAAGCGTCATTGAGGCGGGAAGTCGACCCTGCGAAGATCTCGCCCTTAGATGACTAAGATGAGCCTGAACAGAGCGCAAGTAGTACTTGTAATTGTTACTTTAAATGCAAAAGAAGCCTTAAAGATCTGTTCGTTGCTAGACGCATTTAAACCGGGGGAAATGCAGCTCAATGGGGCATCGCATGACCATTAAATACTCTCGACGTTCGTGTCCACAAAACTATTTCAACTGATCCCTGGAAGCAGACGAAAAGAACATTTGTGGTGGTATGCGTCTCTAAAAGCCTCTACCACCCAAATGCCCACCACGCCACCTTCACGTGGTACCCCTGTTGGAAACAAAGTGCGTGGTGGACGACCGAGCCCTCGCCGGTATATGCGAGCCCAGAGACAAGGAGTCGGAAGGACGGACGATGAAGGACATCGACGCTCGGAGATGATGTCTCGCTAAAAACACCGAGAGGAAGGCAACGGGAAACCACCTCTCTAATTTCCCAAGAAACACTTACAATGACGACAAAAAGTGGCGTCATTGGAAGTTGGAACCTGCCGAAGGGCAGAGAACTTAAAGAAAAGTAGGCACAAATGGTATAGTAATGATACTCCGTTACTAAAGAGAAACAGAAACAACTCCGACATAGACAGACATACACAGACACACATATAGCGACACACAGATACACATACAGACAGGTAGTCGGACAGACACAAGCACATACACAGGCGCACGAATACCGACACAGATACTTCCTCCGCTTCCTCTTCTTCCTCCTCCTCCCTCTCTTCCTCTCCATTTTCTTCCACGTCTTGCTCTTCTTCCTTCTTCGCCTCTTCCTCCACCACTCCCCTTCCCGCTCGCTCTTCTTCAATCTCTTCATCCCATGTCCTTAAGCACTTCTCTTTCCTCTTCCTCTTCCTTCTCCTCCTCCTCTTTCTCTTCCTGCCTTTCCTCCTCTTCCATCTCCTCCTACCATCTCTTCATCTCCCTCTTCTTCCAATTCTCCCTATTCCCTCTCCCCCATCTTCTCCTGCTATTCTTCCCTTTTACTCCTATTTCCTCTTCTCCTCCCCCTCTATCCTTTAACTCGTCTTCCCTCTCTTCCTGCTCCTCCTATAATCCTATTCGCATTCCTTCCTTCGATCTTCTCCTTCCCATCTCTTCTTCCTCTTCCATATCTTCCTTTTTCTCATCCTCCTCTTCCCCTTCCCTCCTCTTCCCGTTCATCCTCCTTCCTATCATCTTCCTCCTCCTCAACAGACAAACACGTTCCCTTCCTTTTGTCATCGTTGTCGTCGTCTCGGGGCCTTTTGGCAGACGTCGCTTTCGCTGTCTGAAAATAACAATTCGCACCCCGTGAAGCATCTAGTCACAAAACGATCAGGCATAGCATTCTAATATGTAAAAGGAACACACATACCCTGGTGCCATCTCGCGAATAGCATGAGAACAAGGACATAAGGCCAGGGAGAGGGATCGAGTTCAGGAACGGGGCAAGAGAACTAAGAGAGACAGACAGACAGACAAAGTCAGACAGAGAGACAGACAGAGAGACAGACACAGAGACAGACACAGAGACAGAATGAATAAGATAGGGAAGGAACAGGTAAGTGGATAGGGATTAGCAGCGACGTAGCAAGCTATAATTGCGCCCTGTTCCAAGCGTAAATCTAGCGCCCTTCACCAAAGATCAACTTAACCCATAGCGTAGTAAATTACGCAAATTATGAGAACATAGCCTAGATATACAAATGAAAATCTATAGATATTAAGCCTACGATACATTGTAATGTTACAATTCTGAACGGCGATTGACTGATATTAAATTTTTCAAACGCACAGGTATCTATCTATGTATAATGCACCCACACGCCATCATTTTTATTCAATTTTATTACATTTATTTTATTTATGATTGCTATTTCATATTATCATATTTCACCATAGAGTAACTAAATTAAGTCTCAAAATGTGCACCCCTCTTGAATTGCTACCTGTTCCATGACACCGCTGTAACACCCCTCGCTACGGTACTAGGGATAAATTAGCAAGCTGCAGCAGGTTTTCTCAAAAAGGGACAGTTTAGCGACATCTTCAGGCATCAAAGGACGTTGACGTCGATAGGGAAATTGCTTTGAACAGTTTTCACCGTAATCCAAGTTCCATTTAGGTAAACAATTATTTTCATAAATCCTGCTTCCATTTTACAGTGACACATAGCCTAATATAAAATGAGTTTGCAACGTAAACTACAGTTTAACCGCATGATTCTTCTTCGTATTCTTCTTCTTCGCATTCTTCTTCTTCGCATTCTTCTTCTTTTCCTTCGTCTTCATCATCATTTTTGATTTAACATAATTAGTTTTACTTAGCGATTAGTAGTCTCCATTCTTGAATGACGTGTATGGCTGCCGTTGACGTCGACTTCTACATATTGACCTTTACGAAGTTAGTTATTAATTTTCTGTCAATCGATTAAAGCCAGTTTGCTGAATATATTATAACGTTGGAAAGCTCAGTTTAAAAGGTGTCTAATAAGCACACTTTACTAACCATTATTTAGCGATACCTTGTGACTGTTTCGTCAATCTAACTATCGTACCAATGCTCTGGATGGTAAAGACTAATAAGACTCGGAATAGGGATTAACAAGCAGCAGCAGTTTTCCTCGATAAGGTACACTTTGCCAAACTAGCGGACCAGGGCTACGTACCTGCATTGCATAAAAGGGCTGTGGTTTTCCCTTCCATCAAGCGACAAGGTCTTAACCCTGGATCCCCTTCAAATTACCGCCCTATCTCAAACTTGTCTTTCCTCTCGAAGCTTCTTGAGAAATGTGTGTCTGTACAATTGGTTCACTACCTTGACCTACACTCTCTAATGCCTCCTCTTCAGTCTGGATTTAGGAAATTTCACTCGACAGAATCTCTTATGGTGAGTCTTCTGGCTGATGTATTTCATGCCGTTGATCGTGGCCATGTCACTCTACTTTCCCTCTATGACATTAGTGCCGCTTTCGACACTGTTGATCACACCATCCTTCTTGACCGGCTCTGTAACTCATTTGGGATTACTGATTCTGCTCTTCTCTGGTTCCGCTCATTTCTTTCTGGTCGCTCCGTCTCGGTAGTTTTTGGTCCCACCCGCTCTGCTTGGGTTCCCCTCTCTTACGGGTTACCTCAGGGCTTGGTTCTTGCTCCTCTTCTGTTTGTCCTATATACTTCGGATCTGGCTGGGGTCCTTGGTCCACTGGGTGTCCTATCCCACCAATATGCTGATGACACGCAGGCTTACCTTCATGGACCTGCAGACACAGCTGCTGTTATGGTCGAGTGTATTCTAGAGGCTTCAGCTGCTCTTGACCGATGGTTATCCTCAAATCGCCTTCGTCTTAACCAAGACAAGACTCAGTACATATGGCTCGGTGGTCGTGCCCAGCTTCCCAAGGTTGATGCTGACTCCCTTCGTCTTCGGTTTCCAAATATGCACTTCTCTTCCCCTGTCCGTGATCTTGGATTCATTCTTGATCCTGTCCTTTCTCTATCTGATCACGTAAATAGTGTCTCTCGTTCCTGTTTCTACTACCTACGCCAACTCCGTGCCATCCGCCAATCACCACCACTGCACGCCATCACGACTTTGGTCCATGCATTGAGCTGTTCCAGGATTGATTATGAGAATGCGGTGTACATTGGTCTCTCCTCTACAAATACATCTAAACTTCAGTCCATTCTGAACGCTGCCCGCCGCCTCATAGGGGGCATTGCAAAGTTTGACCATATCTCCTATTTTATCCGTGACTCCCTTCACTGGCTCCCCATCCGCCAGCGCATCCAATTCAAGTTCTGTTCCCTCATGCGTAGCTGTCTTGCTGGGTCTGCACCTCACTATCTTAGGGCCTTTTTGTACCCCAGTATCTTCTCTGCACAGTCGTTCCTCCCTTAGGTCCTCGGCCCGTGGTTACTTGGTTGTCCCGCGGGTGCGTACTTCTACGGCCCAGTCTAGGAGTTCCGCTATTGTTGGTCCCAATAGCTGGAACCAGTTACCTCAGTCCCTCAGAACTGACCTTTTTTCTATTTCTTTTGACCAGTTCCGCAAGCGCCTGAAAACCTCCCTTTACCAGTGAAGAGACTGGCTCGGGTCGGTAGCGCCTCTGTTTTGAGTGGCGCTATATAAATGCTTGATTACGATCACGATTATGCGAAGTTATTCATTTCTGTCAATCGATTAAAGGCAGTCGGGTCCATCACTGGCGTGAAGAGCAGCAGGTAGCGGGATCGATTCCCGCAACCCTCCCAAAAGTTCCACTCAGCCTATCATTCGCGAGATGGCGCGTTGGTAAAATGAGATGTAGGACGTGATGGACGCCTTGCATGGCTGCCGTATACAGTTAAATTCGACTCCTGTAATAACTTGTGATAATCCGTTCATACTGAATTGCAAGAATGAAAATATTAAACGACGATTATTATTATTATGCTCTGCATGTAAAGGATAGTAAGGCTCTAAGAGACAAAACCTTTCCATCACCGGGTCCTACGTATTTCACCGGATGCGATTGTCCCTTTAAGAGGCGCCATCGAGATATGAATAATCGTGAAGACGATTGCGAGAGCCAGGGATCGCTAGGTGGCGTTTTAAGAGACGAACTGCAATGGATGCGCACACTAGAGCGACATCTATTCTACTCTACACTCGAATGCTGCAGTGTATACGGTAAGTTGTGCGTATTTACTCAGTTCGATGTTTATATGGAGCTTTTTAGAGCCTCTGACAGAGACAATTTGTCCAATTACTACAAATAATCACATTTATATTTTCTTCCATTTCCAGGCAGTTTATCTAGCTCTAGACTAGCTGCAGAGTGAGAGAGGCATGCAGATAGATAGGCACACAGACAGAGATACATTTCGATAGACGGACAGCAGATACACGCGTATTATTTGCATTAAAAAATGCATTCAGTTCATTTTGTCTATGAAAGAAAATTGTCGACGAATGATTACATTTGCGGAGTAAACCATGCTCTTTATAGACACCTTTGAAACGTCAGCCATAGACGATACATTAAGCGCAAATAAAATAAATAAAATAAATAAATAAATCGCCTGTCCATTCTGGGGTAAACTTAGGTCGTCATCAACTGCCCTTGGCAGCCATAAGATGTTGTTAATCAATGGAAACTACTGCTGATCGCCATTTGATCTGTTTTCGTTGCGTTGAACGAAAAGAATATAAAGTCATTAAACTCACCCACAACACAATTCAATCCTCCTAGCCCTACTATCTCTGTCAATTGTTCGCGGTTTAATCACTTCCCTTAATCCGCTCCTCTTCCGCCCAAGAATGCTTTAAATTGTTTAATTTCGTGTAAACCAAAGTGCGGTTATGCCTTTGGATAAATAAAGAATATACTTACTTACCGACACAGTTACACACTGCCACATCCTCTTCCTAATCTTCTTTACCATTCTCAGACCTCCTCCTTCACCTCCTCCTTCCATCTCTTCAGTCTCCTTCTTTTGTCTCCTCCTCCACTTTCTCTTCATGTCTTTCCATCTCTTCCATCTCCCCCTCCTATCTCGTCCTACCCCTCTTCTTCCATCATTGGACTCTATTCTCTCTCTTCCGCCTGCTCTTCCTATTCCTCTCTTTAACTCCTCCTTCCTCTTCTCCTCCTCCTCTTTCCTTTCACTCGTCTTCTCTCTCTTCCTGCTCCTCATTTCCTTCGATTTTCTCATTCCCATCTCTTCTTCCTCTACCATATCTTCCTTTTTCTCATCCTCCTCTTCCCATTCCCTCCTCTTCCCTCTCATCCTCATTCCTACTCTCCATTTCTTCCTTTTAAAAAGACAAACACGTTCCTTCCTCGCGTCATCGTTGTCGTCGTCTCGGGGCCTCTTGGCGGACATCGCTGTCGCGCTGTATGCATAGAACAAATCGCATCTCGTTAAGCAAGATATTCACGAAACGTTCGGGCCTAGAATGTTCTATGTAAAGGGAACACACATACCCCGGTGCCATCTCGCGAATAGCATAAGAACAAAGACATTCCATAAGGCGAGAACTAACGATTACAGTCAGTTTGCTGAATATATAACGATAATAAGCACAGTTTAAAAGGTGTCTAATAAACACACTTTATAAGCCATTATTTAGCGATACCTTGTGACTGTTTCGTCAATCTAACTGTCGCACCGATGCTCTGGATTCGTAATAGGGATATAGCTTTCCCCAATCACGTAGGCCTACACTTTGAAACTCTAGCGCATCGATGCTCTGTATGGAAAAAAACTAAGAAGACCCTAAGAGAGAAAACCTTTCCATCACCGTGTCCCACGTACTCCCACAGATGCGATTGGCTCTTTAAGAGGCGCGACTGCTCTCGGCTAATATCGGGTCCATCGAGATATGAATAATCGGGAAGACGATTGTGAGAGATAGTCTTCGACGCAAGGGATCGCTAGGTGGCGTTTTAAGAGACGGACTGCAATGGATGCACACAACTAGAGCGACATCTACTCTGCACTCGACTGTTGTGTATATGGTAAGTTGTGCGTATTTACACAGTGGGACGTTTATATAGAGCCTTGTTGCGCTTCTGACGGAGGCAGTATTGTCCAATTACTACAAATTATCACAGTTATATTGTTTTATATTTCCAGGCAGTTTATCTAGTTGCAGAGAGAGTGGGAGAGGGGAGACGGAATGACGAAGAGACAGCGGAAGAGACAGATAATTAGATAGAGATTTAGAGAGAGAGAGAGAGAGAGAGAGAGAGAGATAGAGAGAGAGAGAGAGAGAGAGAGAGTAGAGAGAGAGATAGAGAGAGAGAGAGAGAGAGAGAGAGAGAGAGAGAGAGAGAGAGAGAGAGAGAGAGAGAGAGAGTAGATTGAGATGCAGAGAGAGAGAGAGAGAGAGAGAGAGAGAGAGAGAGAGAGAGAGAGAGAGAGAGAGAGGAGGGAGAGAGTGAGAGAGAGAGAGAGTGGCTAGAGAGAGAGAGAGAGAGAGAGAGAGAGTATGTAGAAAGAAAGAAAGACAGACAGACAGCCAGAGACAGAGATAGAGACAGAGGGAGAGGGAGAGTGAGACAGACAGACAGACAGCCAGAGACAGAGACATACAGACAGAGAGAGATAGACAGAGAGACAGAGACAGAGACAGAGACAGACAGACAGACAGTCAGTCAGGGCAGACAGTTACTCGCGTACTTTTTGCATAAGAATGCATTCCGTTAATTTTGTCTATGAAAGAACATTTTCGATGAATAATTTTTGCGGGGTAAAACATTGCAATTTATAGACACCTTTTAAACGTCGACCACAAACAATATATTAGGAGCAAATGCGTTTAATCGTTAGTTCAGTTTGCTGTACCGTCCGTGGTCGATGTTAACGGTCCTTGCAGCCATAAGATGTTGTTAAACAACGAAACTACTAATGATTGACATTTGATCTGTTTTCACTAATCTTTGAGTTGAACGAAAAGAATATAAAGTCATATTACTCACCTACAACACAATTCAATCCCTCCAAACCCTCTTACCTCCCTCAGTTGTTCGTGCATGGCTCAATCACTTCGCTATATGCTCAGTAAACTTAAAACTGATCTTTTTGGGCGCGTTCGAGTCAGGAGCGCCTCTGAGTAGTTTCCTTAAAGGGGCGCTATATAAATTCCCAAATGAATGAATGAAACAGCTCCTCCTCCGCCGCCCTTCTGTCGCCTCATCAGTAAAAGTAGCAAATCGCTTCCTAGGCATAGATGTTCCTCCTCTCTGGAACAGACTCCAATCCAACGAACTCACCAGAACTTCACCTTTTCGAAATCTCCACAGGTCCTCAAGTAAAAACCGAGAACACTGCTCTGTCACAAATCATATCCTGATTCATCCTCTTCTCCTCACCTGAGTCACATCCATCGCCGTTTCAGTTTTAAACTCTCTCCACCCTATTCGTCTGACTGCCTATACCTGCCTGATCCCTTTGGATCTTGACTTGGAACCGGTTTCAACCCCGCCTATATATTGATTATGTTTTGACTTAGCGCCTGTGAATAAGCTGGTTCATTTTTTGGGCGCTGTAAAAATTTCGAGATTACGACTACGATTGGCGCCACACAACTAGGCTACCGCTTCAGTGAGACCATCTAAAACACCGGCGTAATACTAACTCAAGTCCTCAATAGCCAAGCTGTATTATTACTTCAGCAACGGCGTTTAGTATCGATTGTCGAGGCCCGTAAACGTTGGATATATAAAAACTTGTAACATTTACATTTACATTTAGTGTCTACATAATCATTTAACATTGCTTGTTCTGTTGGGTGGTGTGAAGAGGCAAAACGGGTCTGAGTCAGGGATCAATAATTCACAAGACCGGGAACTTCCTATTTAATGTTATGTTGTTATTTGGAGCGCAGACATCTGGCGGACAGGAAAGAATCGCGTATTATTTGAGTAACAAGTACATTCAGTTAATTTCGTCTATGAAAGAAAATCATCAACGAAATTTTTTATTTGCAGAATGAAACAGTTCTCATTGTAGACACCTTTAAAACGTCGTCCACAGACGATATAATTATATAGAGCCGATAGTTTATCGCAAATTGTTTTCCAAAATTTTAAATGGTACAGAGCTCAGGTCGATGTCAACGGCCGTTGGCAGCCACAAGGTATACGCCAAACGCTGTAAATAATTATAGACAACTGACATTAAAGACGTCAACGGCTACGTTGTCCACGAAGTCGTTAAGTTCAACCAGGGTCGGCTTTAGGTACAGGCGGAGCAGGCAGCGGTACGGAGCGACAAAATTCAGAGGCGTCATTTTCTCAAAAAAATAGGCTTTATGTTTTCATGTTTTTAATCATTTTTCAATGATAATGATTAATTTTAATCTGAATTCAACGTCATAAGGCAGGAATCAGCGTTCGGATTTTTAGTGTTTTGCGTGGATCAAAAACTAAAAAATGATTTTAATTAGGTGGGGACAAAATTGTATACTTTGTATGAAGCGTCATTGAGGCTAAGGGCCAGCCTGCAGAAATTTCGCCCGTAGATGAATCTAACCAGGGTGCAAGTAGTAGCCTTATTGTAATATCAAATTTATATACCGCCACTTCAAGAGTGACTCATCAGAGGCGCTCCCGACTTCGCACGATGAGGCCACTATTGAACAGACTGTTCTTCAAGTATAGTGCTAAGAAGCAGTAAACTTGTGTTCCTGGGTAGAAGCATTTAAATCGTGGGAGTTTGCGTCCAATGGGGCATCGCATGACCATTAAATACCATCGACCTTCGCCCACAAATTGTTCTCTGATCTGAAACTATTTCAACTGATGCCTGCAAGTAGACGATAAGAACATTTATAGTAGGCACAAATGGTCTAGTAATGATACTCCGTTACCAAAGAGAAATAGAAACAGCTGCTGACACAGACAGACAGACAGACAGATACACAAAGACACACACACAGACAGGCAGTCAGGCAGACACACAAAGACAGACAGTCAAACAGACATACAGACAAACAGTCAGACAAGCAACCAGACAGAAAGGCAGACAACCAGAAGAACACACATGCGGACAAACCATCAGACATACACACAGGCGCGTGCACACATAGACAAGCAGACATGAATACAAACAGACATACAGCCATACAGACAAAATATACATACAAGGAGACACAGAGATAGATATACAGACACAAATACAGACATACCTACAGACATACCCAGATGCAGACGGACACATAGAGTCATAGACACATAGAGAGGCAGACAGAGGGACATACATCGGTTGCATATACACAGAGATAGATAGACAGACACACATAGACAGGCAAACACACATAGACAGGCAGACAAACATAGACAGGCAGACAGACATAGACAGGCAGACAGAGGGACAGACATCGGTTGTAGTAGTTAAATGAAGGCCAAGATCTATCGATTGGTGGATGGGCGATTGGACGCCCGATGAGACTTCCTTCCCCTTTGCACCGGATATGGATCACAGATAGGTCCGACTCCAGCGATGGACGCCGATCTAATCCACTGGAAAACGTCATCAGCCTCTCCGGCGACGGTGGGATGGAGGCGTGGGAGGCCAGGAGGGAAGAGGAGTGGCGGGGCTGGAGGGAAAGGGAGCGGCGCAAGGGGGATGTGACGATCTCCCGAGGGACTACGTTCGTAATTGGCGCATTGATATTTGTACGACATGAGACGAGTGATTGGGGTCGCGCGGGTATACTGTAATATCCGCATATATATATATATATATACAATATATATATATATATGTGTGTGTAATATAAACACACACCCATATATATATATATATATATATATATATATATATATGTGTGTGTGTTTATGTGTGTGAATGTGTGCATAATATGTATGTATTTATGTATGCATGTATGTATTATATAGGTATATATATTTATGTATATATGTATGCTTGTTATGTGGTATGTTTGTATGTGTGTATGTTTGCATAAATGAATGCATGGATGTATGTTCTTGTTTACGTATATGTAAGGTATATATGTGCATATGTATGCACATGTGCACAAACATACATGTAGCCTACATACAGATGAATGCAGTTCCATACGTGAGAGAAAGGGAGAAGGAGAAGGAGGAGGGAGAAGAGGAGGAGGAAGGGGACTCCAACGACGCCGACGACGACGATGATGATATTGAAGATGCAGAAATAATAGGAGAAGGTATAACAGTGTCTGGTCTAACACGACATGGATTCTAATGACAGACTATTCGCAGAGAATCACGCGCCTCGTCGCTCGGAGACTTTTCCGTCCTCCGCCAGAGGGAACCGCCCATTGCTGAGACACGCACGTGACCCCTTCCAGCCGGGTGATGACCCAGTGGGGTCACGTTTGCCAAGACTGGGTCACGAGGAAGGCTCATAGACGCACACCCCTCCCGTTGCCAGAAAAAGGGGTAGCCTGATGAATTTGCTGTGCAGGGACCTTGTACAAGTCATTCACTAACCCTTGCTCAGCGTCATCGATTGATATTTCGTCATTGGATAACGGCGCTTAATAAATGCATAATAATAATTTTATTAATAATAATAATCATAGTAGCAGTAGCAGTAGTAGTAGTAGTGGTAGTAGTAGTAGTAGTAGCATAATAATAATAATAATAATAATAATAATAATAATAATAATAATAATAATAATAACAATAATAATAATAATAATATATCAGTCACAATTCAGCGGTTCAACGCTATCGCGTGCCTGGGTTCGATGAGGCCCTAGAACCTTTATTTTAAGAACCATGATTTTAAGAACTTTGATTTTATAATAATAATAATAATAATAATAATAATAATAATAATAATAATAATAATAATAATAATAATAATAATAATAATAATAATAATAATAATATAAGTGGGTCTCACCTAAAGCAACATTTCTGTAGCCCTGAAACATTTTGGAGATTAAATTACAGTTGTTTGCAATAAATTACAGTTAATTTAGTGCAATTAATTTCAATACGAGTTGAAATAGAAGATCCCCGTGAATTCTTCGATTATTGCATTCACTGCATGGCATAATAATTATGTAGAATGTTGATTCCAAGAAAATACCAGTTTCTTCCTAAAAAAATAATAATAATAATAATTATAATAACAATAATAATAAATATTTTGATAATTATGTTTCCCTCCGTTTGTACACCTCTGTGTCTCCATGTCAGTCTATTTCTGTCTGTCTATCTGTCTCCATATCTTTATGTAGTTCTGTGTGTATGTTTGTCTGCCTCTGTCTGTGTGTCTATGTTCCTCTATGTCGGTAGTTATCCGTACTTCTGCCTGTATGTTTCTGTGTCCATAGGTTAGTGTGTATCTGTGTGTCTGTGTGTCTGTATGTATGTCTTTCCGTCTATCTATCTGTCTGTCTGTGTTCTTTCTGTCTATTTGTCTGTCTATATCTATCCGTCTGTCTATCTATATGTCCTTCTCTCTGTCTGTCTCCCTGTCGGTCTGTCAGTCAGTCTGTCTATCTGTCTGTCTGTTGTCTGTCTGTCTTACCGTGTCCCTATCTGTCTGTCTATCTTTCTGTCCATCACTCTGTCTGTCTGGCTGTCAGTCTGCCAACCAGATAAAAGCAGTGTGACTATATGGGTCACATGCGTAACATTCTATATAGATAACTTGATCTGTTCCTTCGTAATCCAACATGTAGCCTGCATAAAATGGGACACAACTGGAAGTTCCCTTAACCAGTGGCGTAACGAATGGCTTCAAAGTCCAGGGACAAGGGTTGATGACTGCACCCCTTTTTAATTTCTTGTTGATGTTTAATCGTTCTTGTCATAGTTCTGTGTGCCACAGACAGCTAAATTTCTGCTCCTTGTGCTGCGCCCGGGGGCGGTTGCCCCCTTCGTTACGCCAATGCCCTTAACCAAAGAATTAGTCTGTTTCTGCGGTCTCGGCATATGATTCTGCTAGTCCATCTCTATATATAATCATGGCTAGATAGAGTCAGACAGACAGACATATAGACAACTATTCATACACAAATACGTGCATACATAGGCTTACATTGTAACGCGGAGAGTACGGGTTCGATCCTCGTCCGAGGCGGTTACTGTGTACGAACCGGGAGCAATTCCTTCGCGGTTTATTACTCTGCAATATAATTGCATCTGCGCCTCCGAGGCGTGCGCACTTTGAACGTTGGAAGAAGGGCAATATCAATTGTAGTTGTATTGTATTATATTGTATACATACAAACATGCCTTTGCATTAGACACAGGAGCAGTAGAAGTTCCTATTCACTAATAATGTCTTAAAGACATTCATGAAAACTGGTTAAGATAATTGAATAATCGTTTCAAATAGAACAGGATTCTAAACTCATAAGAAACCGTCTCGTTTATAAGTTGAAGCACTTAGAATCCTGGAGAACTGGCCTTTGTTCCGGAAACCCGATTCCATTTCTAACAGGATACAAAAACTTCACTGGCCCCAAAGCTGACTGGCGTCATAGCCACATGAACCTCCTTCTGTCTAGTTAGATCTAATGAACTATTGTTACAACTGCATGTTGTGCCAGGCGGATAATAATCTTTAGGTCCTGTGTTAATTCTAGTCGGGCTCGCTGCGCGTAAATACATGTAGGCTAGCAGTCAAGGATTTGAGGGTGTTATAGGGTGTTTGGGTAGATCGAATAAAAGCCCTCTCTGTTCGTTTTAGCCTGCAAACAGGATCTAACTGTTGATTGAGACAGCTTCAGCTAAGAGGCTGTGTTGTTAAGACATTCAAAAGAGGTTTTCTGAAGAAGAAGGTTAGTAGTTTCTTGGATTGGAGTTTTCTTTTCTTGGAATTGTTCAATCTGATGGAGATATTCTGCAATTATTGGCTCCCAGTAGGCAGGGTTTGTATTGTCAAATATTGTCAAATTTGAACTGGGTGAGGGTTGTCTTCTAAATGTTGCAGACCAATGTGTTTATGTCATTCGATTTGTTGTAACATTATTCTAGTCTATAATGTGATTTTGGAATTTTTAGGGCATTCTACGCAGTGGCCAAACCCGGAGGAGATGCATACTGTGTTCATCTATAATGTAATGTGTATATAGGTAGGCTTTAAAGACAGAAAGAAGAGGCAATAAGAGAGACAGAGACACAGACAGGAAGACAACCCAACCGACAGACAGATGTACACACAGACAGACAGACCGACAGATAGACTCACAGGCAAATACACAAACGCACACAGATATGCGTACAAGCACACGCAGATGCAGCCAAACAAACAGATAGGCAGACAGACAACGCACACACACACAGACAAAGAAACAGGCAAGCAGACAAACAAACAAAGAGACAGATAATTTATCGACACAGTGTGTATGCTTGTGTATAGTCAAGGGAATCAGTCTTCTTCCTATGACATCTTTTTAACGCAGTGTGTTTACAAATGGCTCGTGCTGTCAATCCTAATCTTAGCCACTAATAACGAGGCATTAGGGACCCTCATTACCATAACTACTAACCGTATCATCTGTCTCTGCCTCTCTAAATGCCTATGCGACTTTTAGAAATGCCTGGAAAGACCAGACACTAACCTTGCATGATCAGTCAAGTCATCATATATACACGGCGTATAATACAAAACAATACAATGCAAAATGATACGACTGCACTTGCCTCCCTCCTTCCCAAGTTCAGAAGTGCACACGCGACCATGCGACAGAACATCCACTCATTCCCAGGCCACCCTCCCACCCACTCCCATCCACCCACCCAATAATCCCCACCCACCCAAAACCTGCTATCCAATAATGCCTAACCAATACCCACTAAATTATCACATACTAGCATATATACATACATACATACTGTACACGAGTAATCATGAGCTGCATGCAAGCTGCTTCGTGACTTCCTGCACTGGCTCCTGGTACAGCATCGTATCGAGACCATAAACTTGCCCTGCTGGTGTTACAAAGTCCCTCCATGGTATGGCACCAGAGTACCTCAGAGCATACCGCATCGGCGTGTCTTCGTCTAGGTCGGGACCTTCTTTGCGATTTCAGGCGCGGCGATCTCACGATACGAAAACCAAAAACCTGCTTTGGAGACCGCGCATTCTCTGATGCTGTACCTATAGGTGTCGAAACAATAACTCACCTTCAGTACGTTAGCAACATTCTTTGAGTCATTTAAGTCCAGACTCGATACACATTATTTCAAGCTAGCGTATTCTGAATCGGTGTTGATTGTGTCATAGCGATTTTGTAACGGCATTTGCGGTGTTACAGCGCAGTAGAAACTGTCGTATTCGTCATCATTATCATCATACGTACGTAGGCTACAATAATTATTGTATTAGGTTATTATTTTTATACAATGATATATTTCCATCCATCGAAACTTCAGAAGTGTACATGACCATACTATACTGGCGCTATAGAAGAGTTACATGGAGATACTATTTTGCCACCCACATGCATGCATTTCTCCATAGGTTTTAGCGACAGTGTGTGTTATATCAGATGAAGTTATCATTACCATAATTATCCGGTCGAAGCGATCCATCTTCCCGACCGGTCCCTGGCCCATGTGCCCGGAATGGGGACCAATTTCGGTCGGTTCTGCCAGATTAGTTTGCACCAGAGATTTGAACCCCGGATCTACCACGTGGCCAACCCAAGCCCCGGAAATCTATATAAGCCCGCGCAACCCTGATTCTTGTGGGTGCCATGGCCTACAGGAATCATTGTGTTGCTGATGATCGTTTTCCCTGAATTCCGGTATGAGAGTGAATTCTTATTCGTATATTCATTATTATTTTCATTATCTTGACAGGTTGATTTCATTTATCCATCGCTAGAATTTATCGTTTACATTAAATTACTCTTATATATACGATCGAGTATAAATGTGACGCCAGGGGTCAAAACCCGTCGCTTGTCGCTTCCTAGATACTGTGCTAGAAGGTGAAATAGGCGAGAGGGGTCAAACATATAGAATATTCTTCAATTCAGCAGTTGCCTATGAATTTCGCATAATTTGTAAAGTAGTAATCCGATTTTGACGTCGTTTGCTTTATTCGATACTGGATATAACCCTTTATTGTCCAGTAAATTTGCAATACAATCAAGTAATGTTTGCTGAGGACTTTGATGACACAAATATTCCGAAACTTTTTATTTGATTTTCTCACGCTATACTAATGAAAAAAATGAAACGAGCATAACTTCAATTAGAAAAAAGATATTTTAATTCTGTAAAAAGTATTTTGAAGCAGATCAACTGTAGAATATGACTGGATAAACAGTCAGAAACCGACATGTGACGGGTTTTGACCCCCTGTGTCACAAATAAGTTTCCTTCCTCTAAGAGTTAGTTCCCCAGGTTGAGACCAATAAGTCTTCCGACTTACATGTATTCACGTGTATATGAATCTTACTGATG
This sequence comes from Aporrectodea caliginosa, assembly GCA_020284085.1. Lineage (NCBI taxonomy): Eukaryota > Metazoa > Annelida > Clitellata > Crassiclitellata > Lumbricidae > Aporrectodea > Aporrectodea caliginosa. The sequence goes on from JACEVL010000144.1 coordinate 417,361, forward strand.
ACCACGAAGTAAGTAAGTAAGTAAGTAAGTAGTTTATTCACCACAAAATAAAGCAAAATGACAATACACAAATTTTACAAACCGAGTGGTGGGCTACCGGTGAAGTCACATAGGACTCATCTCGCCGGTCACCCTAATAAGTAGGTCAATAATAATAAATCCCCATTAAATTACGATAGAACATGATGCATCGCTGCCGCTGAGCAATTGTCAGAGAAGGACTTGCTCAAGGTCCTACGCAATAACCGTCTCGGACGAGCCTCGAACCCTTACTCTCCGCGTTACAGGCCGAGCGTCCTAACCAATCGGCAAACGTGCCCAATAGGCGCATACATAATTAGGGCAGCCATTCAAGGTCGAGTAAAACACTAAAGCTCCAATATACCACGTCAAACGTAGGGGAAGTACCCATTACTTTTCATAGGCCCTTGAACCGGCAATCATTATGGACGACTTCCAGGGTCCTGGACACGCGGCTAGCGCGTAGCAGGACTTGCCCTTAACTGCCCATCTTACGCTGGTACCAAATTCCACTGCTTGGTGACAGTGACCCATCTTCACAAAGAACTTAACCAGAGAGACTAGCATGATGTTAAGTTTATAGAATATAGAAAACCGTGAAGTTATTATAACATATGGAACAACATAGTTATTAAGACATAAGGAATAACATACGAAGTCGAATCCGTAAACGCTTGCTCATTGTTACCGATACACAACTATGCTGTAGTGTTGCACATGGTCTGATGCTTCCAGTAATTGAACTAAAGGAACTGTATTGTCTATCTTTCTGCCTGCCTGTCTACCTCTCTACCAGTCTGTCTGTATGTTTGTCTCTCTCTGTCTCTGTTTATGTGTCTGTTTGTCTGTCTGTCTGCCTGTCTTTCTGTCTGTTTGATTGTCCGTCAGCCTGCCTGTCTGTCTGTCATAGAGGACTTAAGCATTTATATTGCGCCCTCACTGGGAAAACTCATCAGAAGTGTCTCGATCGATTGTCTTTTTTGACGAGTACCTGATGCCACGATTAGACGTTAACACAATTACTGAAAAATATATGAACAATAATTCCTCACCCCTATTAGATGGTTAGTTGGTCCACAGAGAATCGAGTGGTATCGACAAACTCTGACAAGACACAGCGCTCGTAAATAAGATGGTGCCCTTCGTGTGGCCCATTGATGGCACTTTAGAAATTTAGAGATTATGATTACGATTAGAGGTCTGCACTGTGTCTTTTGTTATATAGGATTCTATCTGTCTGTCTGTCTGTCTGTCTGTCTGTCTGTCTGTCTGTCAGTCTGTTTGTTTGTTTGCCTGTCTGTCTGTATGTCTGTCAAACATACAGTTAGATTTTGGCGTTTGTCTGTCGCTTATGTTATGCCGACTTTACTACTTTACTGAGATTGCTGCTGCTGCGCTTAGGGGCTGCTGCTGCACTATGCTGCTGCTGCTTGTTGCTGCTGCTGCTGCTACTACTACTACTACTACTGTCTACTACTACTACTATTAGATTTTGGCGTTACTACTACTACGCTTATGTTACTGCCTACTACTACTACTACTACTACTGCTGCTGTTGCTACTGCTGCTGCTACTGCTACTACTACTACTGCTACTACTACTACTACTACTACTACTACTACTACTACTACTACTACTACTACTACTACTACTGCTACTATGATTATTATTATTAATAAAATTATTAAAACAGGGTGCGTTACGGTGTTTTAAGCAATAGTGTTACTATTATCCTTGTTAGAAGAAGATTTACATGGCGCAAGTTAATATTACTAAATACAACGAATATGCACTAATAGCAGCTCGGCTTTATCGGATGACTTGAACAAGTCAGTCTTTAATTTCTTCCTGAATCTTTTGATTGATGTAACGGAACACGGAGTTCGTGGGGGTAGTGCATTCCAAATTGTTGGGTCAGATGTAGGCGTATACCGAATGTTTTTCTATGCATCGCAGTAGCCCTTCCTAACCGCAGTAGGTCAGTTTGAATCAGTGAAAAAAGAAGATTTATAATTATTATTATAAGCAATGCTCGGGCAGCAGAGATTTATTCATTTTCTGTTTAATTCATTTGTTATCACTGCAAACAGAGTAGTAAACGTTAGTTTCTCATTCGGGCGGAGCGACATGACAATTGTACTGAGTATTGCTCGGGGAACTGTAGACGACTATAAGGGTTAAAGCGAATCCTTGTGTAAATTATTACTCAGCACCCCTTAGCCAACATCCTTTTGTAACTAATTGTTCAGAGATAATTACTGACTTTTGATGCCAGCATGAGCGGTCCAGCTTCAAGCATGTGATGGCGAACTATGGCACTATAATATCTAGCTCATGACATCAGAACAAAATGGTTGTTTAGAGCAGAGGTTTTCAAACTGTGGTACGCGTGCCCCTGGTGGTACACGAGGTGTCGCTAAGGGGTAGGCAAACAATTCAAAGACATTAAAAATTTTCTATGAGTCTATGGACTTTCTGTCCATCTTTCTTTGATTAGTTATTCCTCGTCAATCATTCGCTTATTTTTCTTTAAATTTTCTATGCGTTCATGCCAGCTTTCTTTGATTTTCTATGATGTTTTAACATTGAAACGTCACAGCCTCGTCATTTCTTTCTTTCACAACACTCCGTTTACTGTCATGGATGAAATAAATGCAACGGTGAAGAAACGCAGTTCATTTTGTCAGATCTTGAGCAATTTCGTGTACGCCAACAATAAAAATAAAGTTTGAAAACTGATGGTTAAGAGAACACGCGGTATGCTTGAGTTATTTCTTAATTATGGACAGGGTTTGTCAACTGCCTCAATGGCCAGATTGATGAAAGAGAATACAGATGAGCTGTGTCCCGGATGAGCTAGTCAATAATTAAAAATTAATAACTTAATTAACTAATTACGTAAGTAATTATCGGATTCTGTTTTTGGCGTAATCATAATTGTAAACTCAAATTTCTAAAATCTACTCGAAAGCCGCTCGCAGGGCTCTAGCTTATTCACGAGCGCTGTGCCGAGTTAGAGGGGTTGTACAGAGAGATAAACGTCCGGTTGCTGGAGAAAGCAGAAAGAGGAGGCAGATCAACCGGAGTCGGGTTTCGTTGAGGATAAAAAAGCTCTGAAGGCGGATGGATTGAATGGATTTGCGTTTCGGCTGCGTGTGCCAGCAGCTTTGGCTAATGTGAAAGCTTTGACATAGGTTTTAGGTCGGATTCATTAGGTTAATTTGACTTCGTCCGTCGCTGTGTCACGTGACGGCCCAACTCTGTGATAACTGCAAGGCTTCTTGAGTTAATGGGACCTAAAGTTTCCAGGGCCAGCTGGATGAAGTCATGTTTGTCTAGAAGGGACTTGTGTATTTGTGATTCTTTCTGTTGTCCGCTATTTCTGCTGCTGCGCCTGCTATCACGGCCGTTTGCATGTAGATAGGAAGGCGCTAGTGTGTCAACCACCGTTGCGTCCCACACGAGGTTTCGGCCCACTCTCCATGGTATAAGGGTGGTGCCGTCCGGTCTCCTACCATCCGAGCGCAGGATGTCCCGTGGCTCCTTATTATTATTATTATTATTATTATTATTATTATTATTATTATTATTATTATTATTATTATTATTATTATTATTATTATTATTATTATTATTATTATTATTATTATTATTAGTAGTAGTAGTAGTAGTAGTAGTAGTAGTAGTAGTAGTAGTAGTAGTAGTAGTGGTAGTGGTGGTAGTAGTAGTGGTGGTAGTAGTAGTAGTAGTAGTAGTGGTAGTAGTAGTAGTAGTAGTAGTAGTAGTAGTAGTAGTAGTGGTAGTGGTGGTGGTAGTAGTAGTAGTGGTAGTAGTAGTGGTAGTAGTAGTAGTAGTAGTGGTAGTAGTAGTAGTAGTAGTAGTAGTAGTAGTGGTAGTAGTAGTAGTAGTAGTAGTAGTAGTAGTAGTAGTAGTAGTGGTAGTAGTAGTAGTAGTAGTAGTGGTAGTAGTAGTAGTAGTAGTAGTAGTAGTGGTAGTAGTGGTAGTATTGGTCGCTACTACTACTACTACTACTACTACTACTACTACTACTACTACTACTATTACTATTATTGACTATTATTTATTATTATTATTATTATTATTGCGCATCCAGTATGTACCACCTTCTAATGACCAAACATCGATCGATGGCGCTGAGCAATTGTGAGTGAAGGTCTTACTCAAGGTCTCTACGCAGTAATCTCTCTTAATAGGAGACAGTTGGAACCCATACTCTCCACATTACAAGCGAGCGCTCTAACCTATCCCCTATAGCTACCAATTACAAAATATGTCCAATTACAGTTGACCTACACGCCCACTTGAATTAATCACGGTCACGGAACAATAAAAGCAGGATGAGGGAAATCATGCAGCTTAATATTAGCCAGACATATACATGCCAGCTTAATATTAGCCAGACATATATGTATACCGGTACACAGGGAGGCGCGTGATAAAGTATAAAAGTGTCGGGGTAAAAAGCAGTTTTCTTCCTCGAAAACAATACAGTATAAAGCAATACAATGCAATACAATACAAATACAAGACAAGACCATTATAATGCAATACAATGCCGTACAACTGCATTTGATATCAATCCAAACTTCAGTACTGTACACAACAGTCATACGACAGAATATTGATGGCGCTGAGCAATTGTGAGTGAAAGACTTGCTCAAGGTCCCTTTACCTTCAGTGATCGCTAGAGTTGAGGCTCGAAGTCATGCTCTCCGCCATACAGCCTGATACAGGCCGAGTGCTCTAGCCAGTGGGCTGCCCATTCCAGTGGATAGATTATTACAGGTGGAGAGAAATAAGAATGTCCAGCCAACGGCATGCCACAGAACGAAACTAAAGGCTCTAGAATTAAGTGTTAGTGAGTTCAATCTGAGCAATACTATTTGGTTGTCTAGTTCTGTGAAGAAGCGAAGTCTCTTCAGCTAGTCTCGAGAGTCAGCCATGAGTACGACGCATTGGCAACTTTATTTTCTCAGCCTCGGCATATGAGGAGATGTAGTCAATCTGCTAATTCTTCGCCTCATCTACCCGCAGTAGCGGCGCCAGGATTTCAGGTTTGGGGGGCTAAAACCCCAATTCCTTCCCTTTCTCCCCTCCTCTGGCATTGGAAGTGATTTCCACTTTTGTTTGGGGGGGGCTGAGCCGCCGAAAGGGGGCTTCAGCCCACCCCTAGCCAAGTCATGCTGGCGCCGCCACTGTCTACCCGCTGAAAGCGTACGGCCATTGCACTCATTTTGTAACAGAGATCGGCTGCAGAGTTGAACGTTTGGCATGAAGAACTCTCGTACCAAACATCAATTACTGGCTGGAAAGTGAACCCCAATCTCCTAAACTGACATTCCAGCAAGCTTACCACTAGACTACGGCGCACCCTGGTCCATTTTGGTCCGCATATTTCCAGCTATATGAGTATAATATTATGTATGTTGGACCACCACGATTGAAAAGATCCTTAACAGAATAACGATAAGCTAATATTCAGCTTCATGAATACATTTGGTTAAGTCAATGTTCCTCTAATCTTATCTTACACTGCACTTCCTCAATCATCTTATCTTGGACTGCGTGGGTGCAAACTCAGATATAATTTATCCAGTAATCGCAATCATTGCAATCATAGGCTTGCAATATCAGATAGCTGAGTTCAGGGTACCAGCTGAATCACGAGCAATATATTCATGAAGCCTGATAGGCTATTTTTAATTAAACCGGATTATTACATGATCCGGTTGCGGGGGCTTTCACTCTTACTGTGCTCAGGACCCACACCCAAACAATTGTAATACATTAATAATAATAATAATAATAATAATAATAATAATAATAATAATAATAATAATATTATAATTTATCCAGTAAATTAATTAGTCAACCAGGACAACGACGAGTAGGGTCATCTCCAGACAAATTAAAAATTAAAAAAAAAATAATAATAATAATAGATATATAATAATAATAGTAATAGTAATAATAATAATAATAAATTAAAACTAATAATCTAGATTAGGCAATACAGATTGCAAAAACAGCAGCCCAGGACTGATCGAATGCTTATAATAATATTGAAAACAGTTACTTTTAATCAGTCTGTACATACGTTTGTTGTCTTTATGAAGAAATAAATTTGTATAATAATAAAAATAATAATAATAATAATAATAATAATAATAATAATAATAATAATAATAATAATAATAGTAATAGAGCAGCGGTAACAGTGTTTGGCCTTCGTGTTTTCTCGGTGACTGCACCTAAACTTTGCAATTCACTGCTCTGTTCTGTGCGCTCTATCAGGTCTTTAACATCGTTCAAGCCTAGCTTTAAGACTAGTCTGTTTCAACTTTCTTATCCATCGTAGAAAGGATCATGAGAAGGAGCAGGAGACCGAGGAAGGATAAATAGAATGAGGAAGCTACATTTCTAGTTCCATTGATCTAAGGCGTTAAATAGTGTTTCTGACACATAGCCTAGTATGTTTTCTGACACATGGTGGTTTTTTGGCACATTGTGTGTTTCTGACACATGTTTTTTTAAACATTGTGTGTTTTCTGGCACATTGTTTTTTTTGGCACATTGTGTGTTTTCTGGCACATGGATTTTTTGGCATATTTTTGTGTGTTTTCTGGCACATGGTGTTTTTGGCACATTGTGTGTTTTCTGGCACATGGTGTTTTTTGGCACATTGCGTGTTTTCTGGCACGTAATGTGTAATACAGTAATTGACATTGTATAGTGTGCTATTGACATGTCTAGAGTATGTAGTATGAATTAACGCCAGTGCACTACACGCCATCTCATCCTAGTTATCTGAAATTTCCCTTGCTAGTTCAAGTACAGTTTCAAAGTTTGCGGAAGAGTGACATTTATGAGCATTTTAGGCACTTCCTTGAAGTTCCTTCAGGGCCGTATTATCCATTAGGCACAGTAGGCATTGCTGTAGTAGGCACTGTGTCTAATGAATAATAATAAAGTCTGAAAATGAGATATACTGGCAAAATATTGTTTAATGATTGATTTTGACGCAATAATAAAAACAGGAAATTTTAAAATCTAATTTCATAGTTTTTTTAGCTGTACTGAAGCAGTTTTACTTTAGGGTAAAACTGGGTGTTTTCGTGACATGACGTCAATAAATGATGTGAATTTGTAATTATGTGTTTAGCCTTAATGCAGAACTGGCAGTTGGGGTCTACGAATGCGAGAGTGCATAGGGCCTACGACGACCTTAAAATGGCCCTGACTTTCCTGATCAGGCTTACGACCAGGTTACTCCAACGATAACAACACAATACGGTACAACTGCAATTTGATAATGCTCTCACTGCAAAGTTCACAATTGTACATTGAAGCCGGGCAACCATTAAGAGACATAGGTAGACTGGGAGAGGTTTCAGTTTAGAGCGAAAGACAGTCTCGCTAAGAGAGTTGCGAACATGACGAGGTAGAGAGATCCAGGTGGAGGGACCGGCAACAATGGTCAAAGACAAGACGTGTACCAGGAACAACAAACTTTCCACAGATTCTGATCGAAGAGAGAAGCGACCTTTAACAGAGTTGCCAGATATGACCACGGAAGATAAGTAGGATGGTAGATGATC
>JACEVL010000144.1:427500-532500 GCA_020284085.1 Aporrectodea caliginosa
CGCCGCTCCAGACGGTTTGCTGCCAAATCGATTCCAAGCGAAGAAGGTACCGGCCAAGGCGCACACAAACGCCAAGAAAGTGGACGCAAAGTCGTATGCAAATTTCAGACGAAAAATCCAGTTATTTTGGTTAATCAGTGGTTATCAATATTATTATTGTTTAATCGCCATAACATGTACATGTACAGCGCAGTGCGTTTTTCAGCGCTTCATTAAAGAAAAGATATTATTATTTTTTATTATTATCATCATTCATGTGATAATAAAGCATAAATGAACAATACATAGGCCTAACGCTACATAGACGAAAACTCTTTAAGTCCTAAACATTTACACTCAGTATCAACGCTGACAACGTACAGTAACTATCATGCAGTCATAATAATTATTTATTAAAATAATGTCTGCTGGCACTAATGATCAGGTTGACAGCAGAAAGAGAAACAAAAGACTTTGTCTTCTGTACAGCTTTTATTACTCATCACCTTGATTTCTGTTGTGCTTATATCCGCACAATTTACAGCAGGTTATATTGAGCAATTTACCAAACATAATTATCCGTTAATGTTCTTTGTGTTTTTCGTAGGCTGTTCGTCAGCTTTGTGCAAGGGCATTTTTAACTTAATATCCCTCAGTCTAAGTTGATAATTAACTACAACGCATTACAAATAAACACGCTCGTATTGTTTGCTACGTCTTGACGCGTTAAGTCCGGAGCATAGTTGACAGTCCAGCACGCTAATCTGGGCCAATTGTATTGCATCTATCAATTTATATAGCGCCTCTCGCAGTGCACACCAATCAGAGGCGCTCCCAGTGCGAAAGACCCAATGTTTCTATGTTTCTGTAATCGCTAAAACTCCTCCCAGTATATATGTAGCCTGCTGCGTTTTAAACGAACATACTACCACTAGAGTGTTTCCAAAAGTGGTGGTCCGCGGACCGGTGCCGGTCCACGAGCTCTCAGTTGCCGGTCCGCAAATTGAGTCAAGATACAGTGTGATTCTCGATGTAACGATAACGAAATGTTCGTTAACGAAAATAAAATGACTTGTTAACGATAACTATAACTATAACTAAAAATATCATTAACGATAACTATAACTATAACGAAAATAACAATAACGAAAATTCATCTTTATTTTCGTTAATACAAAAAATAAAAATAGGAAGTGCAATATGGACGATTCGACATAAATGAGAACGAAAAATGCGATATTTTTATTATGCAATTTGTCAGAGAAACTCGTGTATTCATGAAGCTGAATGCATCCATGCTTCAAAGGCAAAGCTCTGAGCAAATTGTGAAACAGCGTGTTATTATGCACAATTTTTATACCCTTAATTATTGTAACTAAGTAGTAACTAAAATTAACTAAAATAAAAATCCATTAACTATAACTATAACTATAACTAAAAAAATACTAACTATAACTATAACTATAACTAAAATAAGAAACCATTAACTATAACTGTAACTATAACTAAAATAAAATCTGTAAGGAGAATCACACTGCAGTGGGAAATCAAGAAATGGAAATAAAACTCACAGCAAAAAACCTTATTAGGCTAGCATTTAAAGGACAACAGAGTCCTAGAATTGGCACATGCATTTAAAAATGTTAATACAAATTTGAGGAATTTAGGTCATCGAAAACGAACAAGAAAAATAATTAGTAAATTTGACACCGGACTTCCTGCAGTGGGAAAGTTTGGAAAGCGCTGCACTAGACTGTAGCGCACTCCATGTCCAGCTATGCGATTATCCCAAAAAAATATTCTGGCGGAACTGTTTTCACCGTTTCCTGATTTGGCGTCACACCGTCCGATCGGGCGACTTGGCCCCTAAAACGCCCGTCAAAAGCGATGTGTCGCTTTCCGGTCTCGACATCGATTCGTCGCCGACGAACGGCGCAAATGTCGCCGACGAAGATTAAGGATCCGACCGAAGGCTGTGAAAATCGATGGCCAACGACGACGACCGACCGCCGTAGATCCTCGACAGGGTGACTGAGAGAGAGAGAGAGAGAGAGAGAGAGAGAGAGAGAGAGAGAGAGAGAGACAGACAGACAGACAGACAGACAGACAGACAGACAGACAGACAGACAGACAGACAGACAGACAGACAGAGACAGAGAGACAGAGAGACAGAGAGACAGAGAGACAGAGACAGAGAGACAGAGAGACAGAGAGAGACAGAGAGAGAGAGAGAGAGAGAGAGAGAGAGAGAGAGAGAGAGAGAGAGAGAGAGAGAGAGAGAGAGAGAGAGAGATAGATAGAGAGAGAGAGAAAGAGAGAGAGAGAGAGAGAGAGAGAGAGAGAGAGAGAGAGAGAGAGAGAGAGAGAGAGAGAGAGAGAGAGAGAGAGAGAGAGAGAGAGGGTGAGAGAGAGAGAGAGAGAGAGAGAGAGAGAGAGAGAGAGAGAGAGAGAGAGAGAGAGAGAGAGAGAGAGAGAGAGAGAGAGAGAGAGAGAGAGAGAGAGAGAGAGAGAGAGAGAGAGAGAGAGAGAGAGAGAGAGAGTCCTCGGGCTGAGAGATGACGCAACGAGCTTTGTTCAGTAATGCCAGTAGCGTAATGTGTTGTTATTTGCGAGAAGGCGCCTGAGTTTTGTGCCACATTGGACTAAATAGAGCACGGATCTTGTTTGGTGGAGGAGAGGGCCTTGTTTAAGAATGTTAGTAACACAATGTGTCGTTATTTGCGAGATGGCGCTTTTCTTCCCGCTGAGATAGCGATAGATGGCGTAGTAAGCCTTATTTTAATGATGTTGCTAACGTGATTGAGTTGATATTTGCGACATTGCGCCTGCGCTTTATCAGGTACCTTTCGTAAATCTACTAGATAGTTATTGCAAGGACCACGCGTCTCATCTAAGCCTCTATTTTTAATATTATATCAGTAACTAGGATTTTCATTTGTAATACGATTTTTTGGTGTAAGGCTAGCTATTGTAGGGCCTAGTTTGTTGCATTGTATCAGATTGTATTGAATTGTATTGGATGAGTTCGCACTTCGGCGATCGTGCCGAGCGGTCCTCGATGCTGGAACAGACTTTCTCCTACTATTCGATTGGCCGACTCAGTGGATTCCTTTAAATCCATGCTAAAATCATACATGTTCGCCAGGGCTTATCCCGCCGACTGCTGTTAGCTGTTTTGTAAGGCGCCCTTGTAACGGCATGGCCGTGGTATTGCGCCATATAAATTGTCATATTTATTGTATTGCATTGTAGTCTATCAGTCTCAAGCCTACTGCGTCATGCATGTATGTATGCACCTGTTTATACAACGCCTGTTGGGAACATCAGTTGTTGCCCCTGTAGAGTCTGTCTTTGCCAATTATTTTATCTTTCTATAGAAACTGCTACCTTGATAGTTAATTTCTACAATTCCACAATTGGGTTCATTGTTGATTATTTTCGCACAATTTCGCCGCATTTAATTAGGCCTATCATTATAACTGCTAATAATACTGTCCACATCATTTCCGTTTCTAAAAGTTACACTCCGTATTGTTAATAGAACTTACTCCCTGTACTGTTGGTTAGAGGTCTTCGTGTACCGGAGATCAAATCTAAAAATACTATTGCTATTTTCCCGTAATCTGTGGCGTCTTTAGTGTTCGATCTATGAGGCCCCTAACTGTGTGAAAGGAATTTCATCTCTTAATGTCGCTTCAGTTAAATACGTAGAATAGATTTGTAAAAGTTGCAAAATGATATTGGATTTAGATTAATGTTCTTCTTTCCAGACGGAACACAAGCCATGGAACATTTCGAGGCTGTCTTGATCGTTTTTTCGTATCTTCTTGTTATTTGCTATTCACAAGGTAAGTAAACTGTATTGTTAACTGTAGTCGTAATTAAACATATATTAGATCTACTAGATTGACAGGTTAAGCGTCCAAGTGAGGTAGCCTACTTAATAACACTGTAACGACGAGAGCGTACTAAAAGCGATTGGGAAACCAATGCAATCAATCAATCAATTTTCGTTTATTCTGTCAAGACAGGATGACAGAGACACATCATGTTTACAGTCGAGTAGGCTATAGATTCTCATAATAATAGCTTTGAGATAAGGCTGTTATGATTAGACCGATGATAAACAAATGTTTTCAAATAGAATACGGGCTATAACATTTCGTTCATCCTTCTGGGGAGGGTGAAATTGTGAGTTCTTAATCTTAGGTGGTATTTATTTTGTCTAGTTTGGGGAAAAGTCTCCGAAGTGTGGTCACGGTTGTTAGGCTACATATGGCGCAGATCTTCACTAAAGTGTCGAAGACGCTTTACAAATTGCCAGATACACTATTAGACTCATACATTTATATTATCGTCGCTCTGAGTACAGAACTAACCAGAGGAGATCACTGATCTAGCCTACTTGATGTTAATTAAAGAGCGTCGCTAGAGCGACTTGGGATTAAACCCTCATACGCCATTTTCATAAGTGAGATCAGTCAATCTTTCTTCATTTGGCTTCTACTCTACCCCTTAGATTCAAATCAAATCTCTTTGCGTTGAGTTGATAGGCAACGACTAAATCGTCCTGTTTAAAATGGCAAGTCGCTTTCAAGTCCTGTTACCCCTACGATACAGAATTATAAAATATTAAAGAATTATAAAAATTAAATATTACTGAAAACAATTATGACAATGACTGCGACTACAGTGATGGTAATGAAGGTCATGACAATAACGGCAAAAAATGACGAAGATGATGATAACAATGGCAAAATGATGATGATGATGATGATGATGATGATGATGATGATGATGATGATGATGATATGACAACTGAATATAGCCATCGTCCTTGACCTTAAACGACTGACTATAGCGACAAAGACAATGATAATGACGACGATGACAATGATGATGTTGTGCATTTTATTGTTGTCCAGTACAATTCAACTGCACAGCGCAGAAGAAGTGCGGAGATTGTGTTGCGTTGTCACCTGAATGCCACTGGTGCAAGGCGGAAGTAAGAGACATGAACTCTCTCCATTATTAACTCATTTCTAAACTACTAACGTTGTGTATATATGGCGCGTCTTATTGATGAGAAACAGGCTAAAGATGTGCATATACACGGTGAACGGAAAAAACCGAACCTCTACAAAAAAAGAGAAATTAACACCAGATTTCCTACCCCCTGCACTTTGGCCTCCAAATAGCCCAGACCTTAATCCGGTGGACTATAAAATCTGGTCTGTGATGCAAGAAAAGGTTTACAAGACAAAGATTCGCAATGTCGGAGAACTACGTCAACGCATAATACAGGCATGGGACGAATTTGATCAAGCTGTAATCGATTCAGCAATTATTAGTCAGTGGCGAGCTCGTCTTTGTGCGTGTGTGGAAGCCAAAGGAGGGAATTTTGAACACACATTATAACTAACAAATGATAGTTATCTGATTCATGTCCTATAAACTGAAGTTTCTCCATGTTTCATTAAAATGTACAAATTATTACATAAATTATTGCAGCAATAGGAGAGGTTTGGTTTTTTTCCGTTCACCGTGTATATTATCTATAAAATAGCTGTAATGTTATCTGGGGGCACTACCGTTTCTGCTCGTTCTCTAAAGACTTTTCGTTTTTCGAGGGGCCCTTCGCACTGGAAGCGCCTCTGATTAGGTTGTACTGTGAGAAGCGCTTTATAAATCCGTAAATAGAATAGAATAGAATAGAAAATAGATTAGAATATATTTGTACAGTAAGCAAATGTATGTACATAGGCCTACGTACGAATGTGTGCGAACATTCTTTGTTACGCACTCTTAGCAATTCGATAAGAGGCGATAGCTCACGCGAGCCGACGTTGGCCGGCCAGTAATCGCCACTTCGAAGGTCAAATCACGTCGTCGGAAGGCGGGGTTAACTATGCAAACGATATATTTCACTTTCAGGTAGAGATAACCCGTTCGAATCCGGGTTACAACATCTACATTTTTAAATTGATTTATTGCCCTTTTCTAAGTAGCTTTATGTAGCTCAAACTGAAAATTTTAAAGACGTGTTATAAAAGTAATTCTTTTGTTAATTGGGATTTTCGATTTTTTCTAAACCCTCTTACGATGACCAAGCGTCTTAGCGAATAGGCTGTTGCGATCTTCTTACCTATAGGCCTAGACATGGGACTCTTCTTCGTATTGCATGTCTGTGCCTAAAAATTCGTACTCTGCAATATTCTTAAGTGTTTTTAATTTCTTTGTCAGTTTTCTTGCGCCTTTTACAATCTTCGCATTATTTCCAAGATTCATATTGAATCGATCGACTGAGGGTTCGATTTCAAATTCTTTTTAACCGTCTTAGGACATCATCATCAGGATCCATGGGCCTAAGGCCCGTAGGTGTCCAACGCTTGCATCGTATCCATGGGCCGAGGCTCGTTTGGAATCCAATGCTTGCATTGGATTTCATTCGTATTTTTTCTTTACGAACGGAGTACCTGCACCCATCCGTTCGACTATCGCACTTCTCCCTTAAAGAGAGTTCCAGGCTTAGGAAGGCTCTGATATCCACTATCAGTGGTATCAAAGCAGCGGCGATGCCGCCCACGTTTGCTCAGCTGTTTCAACATCATCGCTAGGACGGGCATTAACATCTAATATATATATATATATATATATATATATATATATATATATTAGCATAGCATATGCTGCTCAATTATAGTTTTCGTGTCTTTCGTAGAACTATAATGGTGAAAGATGTAACTATCTGACCGTTCACCAAACCAACTGCACAGAAGGTGATATTGTCAGTCCAAAAAGCAGCAAAAATCTTACGCAGGTAAGCTCACTAATAACATCATCGTTAATTATCATTATTAATAATTTTGTATTACCAATAATGTTAGGCCTACTATCTCTATTATTAGGTCTATTTTTATAAGGTCTATTTTCTACCCGAAGTAGATAATATTGATCCCTCACATGGTGTTTTATAAAAAATTGTACTTTTGAGACAGAATGCTTTATTCATATTACTATTGATTGTTTATTATTATTATTATTATTATTATTATTATTATTAAATTATTATTATACTTATTATTATTATCTCTTTTTTTTTATTATTTATTACCCGAAGTAGATAATTATGATCCTTCATAAAGCCAACAAATTGTTATGTACAGAAAATGATTATTATTATTATTATTATTATTATTATTATCATAATATCATCATCATTATTATTATTATCATCATCATCATTATTATTATTATCATCATTATTATCATCATCATCATAATAATCATCATCAAATCATCATCATCATCATCATCATCCAAATCATTGTTATCCTTAATCATTATTCTACATTATTGCTATTGTATTATTATTATTATTGTTATTATTATTATTATTATTATTATTATTATTATTATTAATTATTGTTTTCCATCTTTCTTATAAGCCCCAAGGTACATAAGATCTCTCAGGACTTGAATATTAATTAAGATTGGAAAAACATCTGGAACGACTTCTGTTTATTATTAATATGATTTTATTATCATTATTATTGCTCCAACAACTACTGCTTCTACTACTGTACAGTAACTATTGTTACTATAATTATTGTTAATTTAAAATTATCATAGTGTTTCTGATCGCTTACTTACTTTCTCATCTGGAGAACTACCTATCTAGCTACCAATCACTAAAAACCAACCTCATGCCTGCCTACGTAAATACTTACATATCTACTTGTATTACTGACTGTGTGCCTTCCTTCCTGTCCGACTACCCAGTTTACCTAGCTATCTATCAGTACCTACGTCATACCGCCTGCTTTCTTGTCTGCCTTCAATGTGCCTTGCCCCGCGTGCCTACCTACATACTTACCTACGGTCCCGTGACGAGGTACCCTTCGGTCGGCTGCACTTGGACTCCTGACTGTCCATGGTAGGCCATGCATACTGCTACAGCTCAGTCCAGAAGCTTTGCCTATGCTGGGTCCACCAGCTGGAATCGCCTGTGTCGAGAGCTGTAGCTCGAGCTCCTCAGTTTGTCCCTTCTACAGTTTTGCAAGCGCCTGAAGTCTGTGTTATTCGACAGTAATTTCACTCGTTTGAGGCGGGAGCGACACTGATGAGTTTATTCTTGAAGTGGTGCTTTATAAATACCAGATTACAATTACAATTGCAGATTACAATTACATATTACAATTACATATTGTAATTACATATTGTAATTACATATTGTTATTATATATTACAATTGCAATTAACTCCGCACCGACTTATTGTGTGTATTTCTGTTGCTGAGCCTATATTCTGGAATTCCCTCCCTCCCTCTATCCTTTCGTTCTCCCCAATCGCTTATGCCATTTCGTTCTCAACTCAAGATGTTAGGGGTCGTCCATTAATTATGTCAACAAATTTTAGGCAGTTTTTGACCCCTCCCCTTGTCAACAACTGTCAAACATTGACAGACCCCTAAAAATTATGTCAACAATCCCAGAACCCCCTACAAAAAGAAACACAATGGCTCAATACATGTAGAATCATTTTTTAAAATTTTTACACTAAAAATGCAATCTCGAATTTCAAAATATATGAGTTTAGTCTATAACCAGCTTTTTAGTAGTATTAAACATTAAGCACTTTATGCATTTTTCGCATTACTTAATGTTTTCGCTACCATTTTGAAGGGTCTGTGTTGATTCTTTCGGAAAAAAATTTGTTGACGTCAAATTGTACCGAACCCCCCTCCCCTCTTGTCAACAACTGTCAAACTTTTCCAAACCCCCTCCCCTATTTTGTTGACATAATTAATGGACGACCTCTTACTCTCTCTCTCTCTTCAACCGTCCTCGATACGAGGGTTGGTCGCATTGTAGACGATTCTTCTCCATCCTCTCCTGTCCTCGGTTTCTCGCAGCAACCTTTCCGTTGATAATTCCAACCATTCGCCCACATTGTCCATTCACCTCTTCCTTGGTTTCCCTCTTGCTCTTGCTCCCGGTACCGTTCCTTGCATAATTTCTTTCTCTAGACAATCACCTTGTTTCCTCATTACATGTATATGCCCAAAGTAAGACATCTTTCTTCTTTTGATTGATTCCAGTAAATTCCTTTCCACTCCCGCCGTCTCTAACACCCATTCATTTGTTTTTCTCTATCCATGATATACCCAGTATTTTTCGTATGCATTTCATTTCAAATGCTTTTATTCTCTCCTCATCCCTCTTTTTGATTGTCCAGCTCTCGCAGCCATACATCATCACTGGCCATATAAGTGTCCTCATTAATTTAATCTTTGTGTTAATTTGTATGTTATGGCTTTTCCACAGTTTCATCAGATCTACCCCTTACTGCCTACATCGAATTGCTTATCCACCACAAACTGTGTCTCTGTGTTAGTGGATGGTGACCTAATTACGGTTTGGCTTTGATGTGCCATCGACTGATGCATTAGAAACTGGCGCTACATCATTGGCTACTAAATGCAATTACAATACACGTATTTCGTAAGCGATGGTGTCTTCTTTTGGCGCAGAATGAAAGACCGAGAAATGCGATTGGAAATTCTCCCGCTGTTCTGTTGGCACCTCAGAAAATCCATATCAAGTTGCGGACAAGTAAGACAAATAAATTATAGTGATATGCAGCGATTTTATAGTATCCGTTATGGTGCTGATGACGGTGATGATGATGATGATGATGATGATGATGATGATGATGATGAGGAGGAGGGAGGAGGAGGAGGAGTGGAGGAGGAGAGTGGAGGTGGAGGTGGAGGAGGTAGGGCCGGAGGAGAAGGATAATGATGATAAATAAGGCAAGAAATCATATACATACATATGCATGTATGCATACATACATCTTCTTCTTCTTCTTTCTTTCTCCTCCGTCAAGTATTCGCTGACGATGAGGCTCTAACAAAACTTCTCCATTTCGGTCGGTCTCTTGCGAGTTCTATTGCCCTTCTTAAGTCCCATCCTCTGTCTTCTCATTTTGTTAGAGTTTCTTGGTCTCTTGCCAGGCGGTGACCAGTCCTCTCCTGGTAGGGTAAGGAGATCGTTGGGCCATTCTGGCCTCTTCCGGTCTGAGGTGTCCTTCCAACACCTGCCTCCTGCGTTGGCCAGCTGTTTCAGGGTTCCTGGTGAGCCTTCCCACCTCGCGAAACGCCCAAGGTGGTTCTTCGACCAAGGTCTTCGACCAAGGTCTTCACCACTGATGGTATAGCCCCACCAGGCTATCCCCTACTTGGCTGTTCACCCTCTCACCACGGTGAGGTGCAGGTAGGGCTTTTTGTACATACATACATACATGCATGCATGTATGCATGTATGCATACATACATACATACATACATACATACATACATACATACATACATACATACATACATACATACATACATACATACATACATACATACATACATACATACATACATACATACATACATACATACATACATACATACAAGCATTGCATGCATACATACATACAAGCATGCATGCATATACATACATGGAACTATTAATATGGTCATATGAAGCCTATCCAGTATGCATATATATAGTCATCATCTTATGGAAACTTATCTTTCGTTCTTGTCTTCTCCCTTTCCAGATGAACCTTTCCAGTTCAACGTGGTCTTCCGTCAGGCGGAGAACTATCCAGTGGACATCTACTTCCTCATGGATGCCTCGTTTACGATGAAGGAGTACAAGAACAGTCTTTCCAAGTTCACAGATGTTCTAGGTTCGAAGCATGCTTTGTTCCGTTTACTCATATATTGGCTGGAGCGTAGGACTACGTCCCATGCACCTGTGAGTGAGGTTGCCGGTTTGCATACCGATCTTGGTTTATTTAAGGGATTTGAATATCCGGGTAGCACGGTCCGTACACGGAAACCTTAAGAGGCGTTGCATCCATTCGAAAGGGTGGTGAAGGATCTGACCCGATCAATTCATTGAAAATTAACAGGATCGAGGCCATAATACAGTTACTGCACGGTCGCTATATAAAACGTTTGCATATGGGGGCGAGGGGGCCCGATAGCGCATTGGATAACATCTGACGTAGAGAACGAGAGGTACCGTGTTCGCGTCCCGTAGGGCGGATGTGCTTTGTAGGCTGCTATTAGCGCCGTGTATTGCAGGCTGTCTGTTCTGTTAGTAGTTAAGATTGTTTCAATTGCATAACATGTAAATGTACAGCGCAGTGCGTTTGTCAGGCGCTTGATTAAAGAAAAGATATTATTAGATATTATTATTATTATTATTTACATTTATTCAATTCAGTTCTAAATATTGATATAATGTAAGATCTACAGGGTCCACAACTGTGGGTCCTGGGCCCTAATCATAAAGACAAAGTCCCATTTTGAGTCTAATGAACTTCGTTTGGGTAGTTTGGGTATTCTTCAATTATTTGTTTAGCATGTCGTAAATAGCATGATGTAGGTTACCTTGTAAGCTTATGTCTATTAAATATGATCAATATGTCCGTAAGTTCTTATGATGCGATTAACACGCTCTTTGTTTATGATTTTATTAGCATGTTCATTATTTTTTTCTTTGTTATGTAATGAACATGCTCAATAATGGTTAATTATGTGAGTGACATGTGCCATGCATGTTTTTCTTAGTGATTAACATATTCATTGTATGTTTGTGATTTGATGAACTTGTTTTTATGTTTTTGTGGTGTGATTATAGCAAACTTTGTTTATAATGTGATTAACATGCCCGTTGTTTGTTTACAATGTGATTGTTCCTTGCGCAGCTATTACGTGATTAACATGTTTTATTGTTTGTCATTTGATTAACACGTTCCGTATATGTTTATCATCTGCGATGTTGTGCTTCAGTAAAGAGCATTCGAAACATAACAACCGATTTTCGTCTCGGGTTTGGAACGTTCGTGGACAAGACCGTCCTTCCGTTCATTCTAACGGGACCTAACAAGTACTATAGTCTAATCTTATCTAATAATGTCCAATCTGATAAAATGCAATCTAGTCTAGTCCAATCTAGGCCAAGTCTGTTCTAATCTAGTCTAGTACAATCTAGTCTACGTCTTTTTCCAATCTAGTCTAGTACAATCTAGTCTACGTCTGTTCTAATCTAGTCTAGTACAATCTAGTTCACGTCTGTTCTAATCTAGTCTAGTACAATCTAGTCTACGTCTGTTCTAATCTAGTCTAGTACAATCTAGTCTACGTCTGTTCTAATCTAGTCTAGTACAATCTAGTCTACGTCTGTTCTAATCTAGTCTAGTACAATCTAGTCTACGTCTGTTCTAATCTAGTCTAGTACAATCTAGTCTACGTCTGTTCTAATCTAGTCTAGTACAATCTAGTCTACGTCTGTTCTAATCTAGTCTAGTACAATCTAGTCTACGTCTGTTCTAATCTAGTCTAGTACAATCTAGTCTTCGTCTGTTCTAGTCTGGTCTAATCCAATCTAGTCTACGTCTGGTCTAATCCAATCTAGTCCACGTCTGTTGTAATCTAATCTAGTCTAATCTAGTCCAATCTAGTCTAATTTATTCTAATCCACAACGATTTCATCTGATCAAGGAGCAATGGATCTAATCTAATAAACCTCACTGCTTTGGTTTGAATTTGGTGGATGGAACAGAGATCAGTATTATTCACAATCTTAGATTAGAACATGAATAAATACGGGCAGATAAGAAAACAGTAGAATTGAATATGGAACAGAATGGGGTTGGCTAGTGTAGAGAGAGAAATTAGTGCAATGTACAGGGCGGAATAGAATAAATAGAATGGAATAGAGAGAGAATACATAGAATGGAATAGAGATACATGTAGAATATGTACATTAAGTGTTTTGTTAGAATGGAATAAACTATAATCAAAAATTATTTTGGCATAGAATAAAATAGATGGAAATGAAACGAAAGTTGAGCAAAATGGAACAGATTGTGAAGGATAGAATTAGAATGAAATAGGAAATAATTTAATGGTATAGAATACAGCAGAATGGAATAAAAAGAATGGAATAGTCTAGAATGCAATAGAATAAACTAAATGAAATAGAATAGAATAATCCCTAATGGGGTGATTTGGTCTGCCTTAGAATTTTGCCTTTTCTATTTTTCAGTGAAATCGTCGACCAATGTAGTGCAAGTCAAAATTGTTCACTACCATATGGCTTCAGGAACCAGCTTGGACTTACGACAAACGAAAATGAATTTAAGGTAACATGCGAATATTTACTCTTATTAGTAATTCTTACCTTCTATGGTATGATAATTACCACAACGTACCTTGTTAAGGTATGATAACAGCAATAATTTACCTTGCTATGGTATGATAATTGCCATAACCTACCTTGTTATGTATGACAATTACCATAACTTACCCTGTTTAATTATGACAATACCATAACTTACCTTGTTGAGGTATGAAAATTACCTACCATAACTTACCTTGTTAAGGTATGACAATTACCGTAACTTACCCTGTTTAATTATGACAATAACCATAACTTACCTTGTTGAGGTATGAAAATTAACTACCATAGCTTACCATGTTAAGGTATGACAATTACCATAACTTACCTACCTTGTTAGGGTATGGTCAATACATCTCATAATGTGAGTGGTGCTCAGTCAATATCTGAAGAGATCGATTCCTGAAGTGACAAACTTTGGGGGCCCGATAGCGCATTGGATAACACGCTGGCATGGAGAGCGAGAGGTACCGAGTTCGAGCTCCGATAGGGCGGATATGCTTTGTAGGCTGCTATTAGCGCCGTGTATTGCAGGCTGTCTGTTCTGTTAGTAGTTAAGATTTAAATTGCATAACATGTAAATGTACAGCGCAGTGCGTTTGTCAGGCGCTTAATAAAGAAAAGATTATTATTATTATTATTATTATTATTATTATTATTATTATTATTATTATTATTATTATTATTATTATTATTATTATTATTATTATTATTATTATTATTATTATTATTATTATTATTATTATTATTATTATTATTACAATCGATCGTTTTTTTTAGCGTCCAACCGAAAAATGCCCTTCACTTGATTCTATGCCCAGCATGTTTCTGCTTACCTTATCATCGGCGATGGCCACTCAGACAGTTCCTGTATGTAACGTTTTCTAGAGACATTATAGGGCACTGCAGTATATGTCTTGACGCACAGATACATGCATACATAATACATACAGACATACATACATACACAGTACACACATACATAATATATATTTGCGTGCATACGTGTACGTATGTACATGTATATACACACAAACCCTGTATGCATACAATCATACAAACACATATACATACATACGTACATACATATGCATGCCATATATACACATATAATTTTATATATATTAACATACAATTGTATATATATATATACATACATGCATACATACATAGAATAACATAACATAACATAACATAACAAGGTCTATAGTGGCTCAGAAGACTTGCATCTGTGTCAGAGCCACTCTCTCAAGTCTTATCCAATGCATCTTGACCTAGTATCCAATTTTAGTGAGCCTCTTCTTGAATTCCATCACCGAGTCCGCAGCAACAATTTCCTCGTCCAACTTGTTCCAACTGTTAACTACTCTTGTACTGAAGAATCTTTGCATTATTGTCCCAGCTGTTTCTTTATTAATCTTGTATCTATGTCCTCGAGTTCTCTTATCAACTGAGAATTTAAATAGCCTCTGTGCTGGTATCTTGTCTCTTCCTGTCACTATCTTGAATGTCTCTGTTTAAATAATGTTGTTTTCTTTCAAAAGTGCATTTTCAAACGTTTTTCGTGTTACAGCAACGAGTGGCTGACCTTGCAATATCAGCCAACCTTGATGCCCCCGAAGGAGGATTTGACGCGATCATGCAATCGATCGTCTGCATGGTATGTACAAAACACTATACAATACAATACAACTGTATATTTGATAATTACAAGTGATAATAATTATTATTGCCCTCCTTCCAAAGTTCATAATGGACACACGACCATACATACGACAGAACATCGATGGGCTGAGCAACTGTAAGTGAAGGACTAGCTCAAGGTCTCTATAGGCGGTATCCGTTGAATTGAGCGCGCACATTTCGCCGACCTTCATCTCAGCGACCTCAATTCGCCGCCGCGAAACAGAGCACCGACACAATTCGGCGCCATCAAACACAGCGACTACACAATTCGCCGCCATTCATTTCGCCGCCATTCATTTAAGCGACTCTTATGATAACATGATAACAATGTCAACGTTTATTTTAATGATAAAACGTTCATTTAAGCGTCTCTTATGATAACAGTTACATGTTCAGTAGGCTAGACAATAGCTAAACCTGGAGGTTCAAGTTGTGCGAGATGCCACGCAAATAGTCCAGAAGCGGTCGATTGGCATAATCCCGGTATTTAGTACTGAAGCAGCGCTGAAATGAATGGCGGCGAGTTGTGTAGTCGCTGTGTTTGATGGCGCCGAATTGTGTCGGCGCTCTGTTTCGCGGCGGCGAATTGAGGTCGCTGAGATGAAGGTCGGCGAAATGTGCGCGCTCAATTCAACGTAAACCCTATAGGCCTACAGTTGACTGCATCGGGAGGAAGCTCAAACCCATATCATCCGTGTTACAGGTCGAGATAAGAGATAAACAATGAATAATTTTAATTTTGCATTTGTCATTATACTTCTTGGGAATACATTTAATCACAACTAATTGTTAATTCTTAAATAGTTAACTTTAAAAAATTTAACAGCCCTATAATTGTGAAGACAAAGTTTTATATCATGTTTGTGGGGGCGCTCGATTTACGCTTGGCAGACGGCTCAATTATAGCCCTCTAAGTTTCTGTACAGCTATATAGGTTATAGGTAATTTGTTTTTCAGAAGCAGATCGGCTGGAGAGAAAAATCGAGAAAGATGATCCTCTTCTCAACAGATGGCAGTTTTCACTACGCGGGCGATGGAAAGGTCGGTTGATATATAACAGAGTTAGGGTTAGCGTCAGGGTTAGTAAATGAGTAGGCTACTTATGCACTCAATAGCGACTTCTGCCTCTTCGTCCCGGTCTCTCTGGCAAGCGGACTCGACTTTTCACGATATTGACATCTCTGATACGATGCAGCGCTCGTGATTAAGCTGGTGCCCTGCGCCTAGGTTAATAGTAGCTCGTTAGAAATTTGAATTTTACGATTACGAGTAAGTTAGTCAGTCGATAAGTAAGTGGGCTTTACATTTATTAGCGCAGTAAACGCTCAAATAGATGGTCGATCGGAAATAAACCATGACGATCTTTCAATATATCTGCTTCTGACGCTTTTATGAGAGTACTGTCTCAGTGGACGCTATGCATGTAACACCGTTTCAAAAGAAGCTGGGAGGGATCGGCTATTTAGCCTTACAGATTAACTTTAAGTGGTTCTAATAATACTAATAATATCTTTTCTTTAATGAAGCGCCTGACAAACGCACTGCGCTGTACATTTACATGTTTTGACAATTAAACAATTCACAAGAACACAAATGACAGAAGACATAAATCTTAACTACTAACAGAACAGACAGCCTGCAATACACGGCGCTAATAGCAGCCTACAAAGCATGTCCACCTACGGATCTCGAACTCGGTACCTCTCGCTCTCTATGCCAGTGTGTTATCCAATGCGCTATCGGGCGCCCCCTCCCATACATTTTACACGTCTTCTGAACAACATTAAACTGTTAGTGTTGCTATGTCATTTCATCGGAGGAAAGAGGATGTTTTCTGCGCAAGGGAAATTGAAATTGTATTATGCATGGTTGCATGTATACGCATGTGTGTGTGTTGGTATGTATGTATGTATGTATGTATATATGTATGTATGTATATACGTATGTGTGTATATATGTACGCATGTATGTATGTATGAATGTATGCATGAAGATACTTAATATAGTACCTTTTAAGTACCTAACAAAAGCACAGCACACATGGCTATCTGACTGATCTAAACCAGGGGTGGCCAACCCGCGGCCCGCGGGTCAAATGCGGCCCGCGGGCTGCTGATTGGTGGCCCGCACGGCCCTTTCTGAATAATTTTTTGTCTCATTTTGCACCTACTTACTTGTTCGACTACTACAATACTGCATAATATTGCTGTCTAAAACACTAAAAGATTTAGCGTTGTAAGTTCTAGTGACCTAATGTAGTCTTACCTGCTTTATACATATTGTAAAATATGAAATAAACATTTGTATTTCTTTCGAGGCTGTGAGGACAAACATTTGCGGCCCGCCGCGTGCTTACCAACAGTCATAGTGGCCCGTAGGCCAAAAAAGGTTGGCCACCCCTGATCTAAACAATTGTGTTTTAACCCTAGAACAACCAATATTTTTTGCATACACTGACTACCAGTGGGGTCAAAATGACCCCATACCATTTATCGTTGTGATGCATGAATAAAAGTTAATTTTTTTTAAAAATTTGTTTCCATTCAAGTACGGATAGCTTCTTTTCACATTAGTTTTGTCTTAAAACCTGCCCTGTCCTACTACTCTGTGTCCTGAAATAACGCTGGACAACGCATACCACGTTAGCGGTTTTCGAACAGTAGGAAAACAAGCGTAGCATTGTCTCAAACTTCAAACATGGAGTACAGTTTTCGCGACCCTTGGCATCCTAACTCAGGCAGAAGTTTCTTGCAAATCTTTATTGTATCGTATATTGTCTTGTATTAAAACATTTATAAAGCGCCTCTAGTAGGGTGTACCGTTCAGAGACGCTCCAAGTGCGCAAAGCCACGAGAGAAGAAATAGGTTTTCAGAAAAGCAAAGGAGGAGAAGGGGTTACCAGTTAAAATTTGAGAGCGAATGGTGTCTCACAGAGTCATGTGTTCTTGAGATAACTTTTGCAACAGTCCAAGTCTGGCAAGAAATTGTCATAGGTAACGTTTCTACCTAGGCCCTAAACCTTGCACCTCTCGTACAAGGTCAAAAACCACACGTTCTCCTTGGTTTTGCTTCCTTTCCTGACCTTTTTGTCTCCCAATGTAAAATTACCAGATGATAAACATATGATGTCTTGATGCCAGGGGCTTAATTGTTCGCAAACAGCATTTCCTATTTACAAATTTTTCACAATTTCTATTAGGCAAATTTAATTCCTATTTAGCATCATCATTTGGGGTCAAAATGACCCCAGTGGTAGTCAGTGTATAAAATCGTTATGAGCGCCATCTGGTGAGATGAAATGGTACAAAAATGACAGAATCTTAAAAAGATTGGTCATATGTACAAAGTCAAAAAAATCATAACAATTCTTCATGTATTGTGGGAGTGGTGAGGAACGGAAAATCGTTTGGGGTCATTTTGACCCCAGTGGTAGTTCCAGGGTTAAGACAGTTTGAGAATTATTGCTGCACGGGGCCGAGTGCAACATTACATAGATGCAATGAAAGACTGTTCCAGGAAGATAGGCCCTACTACAATACATGAGACGGCACGATGAGCTCGAATTGAAGTTCGACAGCGCGGCACCTTCTTATCTCCACGGCTAGCGGAGCGCAGCTGTCACCGAACAGGATGACTTGAAACTGAAACATGGGGTTATGTGATTTTATGTAGTGTTAATGTTAACTATGGCTTCATTTTGGTAATGTTTTCTGTTGAATCAGCTTGGAGGCATTGTCATCCCAAACGACGGAATTTGTCACCTGACAGCGGACGGATTTTACAGCGAGTCAACCAATCAGGTCATTTTCTAACGTTTGTTATCTATCTATCTATCTATCTATCTATCTATCTATCTATCTATCTATCTATCTATCTATCTATCTATCTATCTATCTATCTATCTATCTATCTATCTATCTATCTATCTATCTATCTATCTATCTATCTATCTATCTATCTATCTATAAAATTTATATAGCGCCCCTTTAAGATTACTACTCAGAGGCGCTCCCGACCCAGGCCCGTCATCAAAAGAGGTCTTATAAAAAAGAGCCAGAAAAGTCTCGCGAAGAGAACGCAGGTCAGAGGGGAGACTATTCCAAAGAGAAGGACCCACGATCGAGAAAGCCCGACGCTGTCTAGAGGCAAAGCGAGCATGCGGAACCATAAAGTCACCTCTAGAGGCCGAGAGCAGAGAGCGGCGACCAGAATAAGTCAAAGTAAGCAGCTCCCGCAGATAGGTAGGTGCTCTACCCAGAACACAGTGCCAGACAAGAGATGAGACCCGATAATGGATACAGTAGTTAAAGTGCTTATCGCTGTTTGATATTTCTCCCTTCCAAAGTTCACAAGTGTGCACATGACCATATGACAGAACATCGATGGTGCCGAGTAATTGTTAGTGAAGGACTTGCTGAATTGTAATTGAACTTTGTATAGCGCCACTCAGAGATTCAGAGGCGCTCCCGACCCAGGTCAGTGTTGTCTCTTACAAATAAGCTGGTCTTTAGGCGTTTCCGAAACAAAGGAAGAGAAAGGCTGAGGAGCTGAAGTTCCCTACACAGTGACCACCTGGGCGGAGGCTTGACTCCTTACTCTCCGAGTTTCAGGCCGAGTCCTCAATCCATTCCGCTACCGTAAAATATCGCATTTCTTAATTTAGGACTATCCATCGATAAGTCAATTGGCGCAGAAAATTGCCGAGAAGAAAGTGAACGTGATTTTCCTAGTTCCGGAAAAACAGGTCAAACTCTATAAACGACTCAGTGACCACATTCTTGGCAGCAACGTCGGTCAGCTGAAAAACGACTCCTCGAACGTCATCGATATTGTCAGGGAAAACTACGATGTATGTACACTCGAATAATCATAGTTTTCGTCGTTGCTGTCATCATAGTTGTTATCATCATAATCCTCATTCACCTAATGATCGTCATCATCGTCGTCATCATCATCATCAGCGGCAACATCACAGTAATCGTCATCATCATTATCATCATTGTCATAAGTATCTTCATCATCAGCTTCGTCGTCATCATCGTCATTATCAGCTTCGTCACGGACCGGCAGGATTTTTCCCACTGCAGGAGGGCTGGTGCCAAATTTATTAATTATTTCTCTTTCTCGTTTTGGATCTGCACCCAAAGTCCTCAGATATGTAATAAAATTGATTTTAATGCATGTTTAGCCAATTCTGTTACTCTATTGCCCTTTAAATACTAAACTATTAAGTGTTTTTGGTTATGGCAAAAAAATATAATAGCCATTTCTTGATTCCGAGACAATTATTTTGACCATTTTTTTCTTGACTTACTTTGCAAACTGGAAACTGAGGGACCACCACTTTGGGAAGCGCTGGGCCAGAGTTCAGTTTTGAATTGTGAATGACGCTATGAGAACACTTACGTTTTAATATTAACAGAGGATCCGGAGTGCAGTTGAGTTGATAGCAGAAAATCATGATGGCATTCGAGTCGCCTTCCAGGCCAACTGCTCTTCGTAAGTTCATAGAGGTTATAATACCTTCAAAGAGTTTAATTTATCTGCAAACTTTTATCACACCGTTGTCATTTTGCACTAGTCGACAATTAGGCCTACTTAGTGGAAAGGATGTACGAACGATATTGATATTTACAGATTTAACGCTTTTAGGCTTTCTAAATCTGAAAATTGACTAAAGTTGCATTTTAAAACTGTAGGCTTTTTGGTATTTCGTATTAAGCATTACAGGTGAACCTGCAGTGGTTCTGAACCACTTGAAACTCTTGTTATGCTATAAGCTTATTATCTTATGTTATTTTAAGTTATGTGATATTATTTTATACTATGATATGCTATGTAATGTTGTGTTACAGAGGCGTTCGAAAGTTCGCAGGATGTGAAGGAATTGGAATTGGAGAAAGTGTAAGGTTCTTTATTTATTGAATAAAACAATTGCTATTTAATTTGTGAAGGGACCTTGAAGAAGTTCTTCACTCACAATTGTTCAGCGCTATCGATTGTTGCTTGGCCTGGCCATTAGATACTGGAGCTTAATAAATGCATGATGATGATGCTGATGCTGATGATGATGATGCTGATGATGATGATGATGATGATGATGATGATGATGATGATGATGATGATTATGATGATGATGATGATGATGATGATCATGATGATGGTAATAATAAAAATAGTAATTATAATTATTATTATTTGTAATTATAATAAATTAACAGCGCCCTGTTAACAACGAGTGACTTCATTTTATCACGGAGCCTGCATGGGCGCTTAATCACCCAAGTATCTTGGGTCTCCAGAGCATTTTCTCCCTGACAGAATTTGACGAGTCTTTGCCAGACATAGCAGCTAACCGTAGCCATTTTAAGTCCCGAGAGATTATAATGTACCGCGGGCTAAAAAATACTAATAATTGATGTTGTGCAGGACGAGGCTGAATATTTCATATACTTACAACAGTTCTCAGCATGATTTGTTGCCTATTGATGGATCACACTTACCTCAAGTAAAAAATAATAATAACAGCAATAACAAGAACAGTACTGATAAAAATAGTAATAGCAATGATAATAACAATAGTAGCAATTGTTGGAGTGTTTTGGTTTTCGCTTCAGGTGAGCTTTATTGTAACTATCGAAGCAGAATCGTGTCCTGACGATCGTTCACCGCGGACCAAGAGCTTCGATATTCACCCGGTTGGTCTAACAGAGAAGCTGACGGTTGAAGTGGAAATGATCTGTGAATGCCCATGTGAGGAGCCAGCTTTTGAGGTAAGTAATGGGCAAATTACTCGGAAAAATGTAATTGAATTACAAATTACAAATTACTTTGGGACATGAAATAATTTACATTACAAAATACATGGGAATGGGAAATTTAATTACTAATTAACAAATCACAAATTGTGCAATTTCACGTAATTTCAATTACGTAATTTCAATTACTGCCCATCCCTGGTAATCGGACCCATTTCCACCTGTTATTTCAGCTATTATAAATATAATCAGTAACTTCTGTTGATACTGTGTCTAATAATATATTAACATAACATAACAAGGGTTTTAAGTGGTTCAGATTTCAGAAGACTGCAATTAACCTGGAACATGATTAATAGCCCAATTTTCCTAGCTTCTTCTTAAAAGCTGTGATAGTGTCCACTGAGACAGTACTATCATCCAAACTATTCCACGTTTCGAAAATCTACAACTCTTGCCACACTGAAAGAATTTCTTCCCTAATGTCCCTTTCGGTTTCTTAAATAATTTATACTGTGAGCGCTTTATGTCCCCAAACGTTCCACAAATCTTGTTTGGTGAAAATTTAAAAAAATCTCCTCCTTCTGCACTGCCTCCTTTCCAGTAATAATCTGGTAGGCTTCAATTAGGCTTCAATTAGGTGCACAAGGCATTCACCAATGGTGCACTAAAAATAAATCCGCAATTAGGTCACTATCCAGAAGATCTGTCCGTAAGATGGAAATGATTAGACGAAGGAAATAATTAGCCTAAGTGTGATTAGTCGATGGATTAGTCACCATGAGAGTGGTCTACCTGGGACGACACGTAGAAACTGAAACATTCGTCGCTTCACCATCAAGTTCAGTTTGGAAGTCTATTCTCACTTAAATTCGCAATGCATGCAATCTCTAATCGTCAATGCTTCGAAATTAAAACTCATCACAACTTCATAATTATTATTATTATTATTATTATTATTATTATTATTATTATTATTATTATTATTATTATTATTATTATTATTATTATTATTATTATTATTATTATTATTATTATTATTATTATTATTATTATTATTATTATTATTATTATTATTATTATTATTATTATTATTATTATTATTATTATTATTATTATTATTATTATTATTATTATTATTATTATTATTATTATTATTATTATTATTATTATTAAAAATAATATCCGTGGTTTCTCTTTACCAGACTCCGAATAGTCTGGAGTGCAACAGCAGTGGTACCTACGAGTGTGGTATCTGCACTTGCAATCGTGGCTTCTATGGAAAGAAGTGCCAATGCGGTTCTGCGAGCACTGCAGAGGACTTCCAGAATGACATGCCTTGCCGACAGTAAGTCACTTGTTTCCTCTAATAGAAATAACAATTAAAAAACACACAGCTGCAATAGTAATAATAATAATAATAATAATAATAATAATAATAATAATAATAATAATAATAATAATAATAATAATAATAATAATAATAATAATAATAATAATAATAATAATAATAATAATAATAATAATAATTGATAATAATAATGATAATTGATAGCAATAATAATCACATCAGATCAGACTCTGTTGAATTCCTTTTGTTGTCTTTTTTAGGACGAACACAAGTGAAGTGTGTCAGGGCAGAGGTCAATGTGAATGTGGTCAATGTTTCTGTTTTCCCATAAGTTCAACTCAGCCGGAGAGACGCTACAGTGGAATTCATTGTCATTGCAATGACTACAGTTGCGACTACAGTCGCCATAACAACGAGCTACAGATATGCGGAGGTGAGAAATAGAAAGTCCTAGGTGACCTTGTGCAATGACCTTGCTTCAGAATTTCGTGTGATGACCTCATGCGATGATGACCTTTTAGAATGACCTCGCGATAATGACCCTATGAGTCTATGACCTTGACCTTATATAAATGACCCTCGACGAAAAGACCTTGATGACCTCATGCGATGATGACCTTTTAGAATGACCTCGCGATGATGACCCTATGACCTTGACCTTATGTAAATGACCCTCGACGAAAAGACCTTGATGACCTCATGCGATGATGACCTTTTAGAATGACCTCGCGATGATGACCCTATGACCTTGACCTTATGTAAATGACCCTCGACGAAAAGACCTTGATGACCTCATGCGATGATGACCTTTTAGAATGACCTCGCGATGATGACCCTATGACCTTGACCTTATGTAAATGACCCTCGACGAAAAGACCTTGATGACCTCATGCGATGATGACCTTTTAGAATGACCTCGCGATGATGACCCTATGACCTTGACCTTATGTAAATGACCCTCGACGAAAAGACCTTGATGACCTCATGCGATGATGACCTTTTAGAATGACCTCGCGATGATGACCCTATGACCTTGACCTTATGTAAATGACCCTCGACAGCAGCCGATAGATAGAGTGCTCAGCCTGTAACGTGGAGAGTATGGGTTCGAGCCTCGCCTGTGGCAGTCACTGTTTAAGGACCTTCGGAAAATCCTTCACTCACAATTGCTCTGCGCCATCGATGTTATGTCGTATGGTCGTGTGTGCACTTCTGTGCTTTCGAAGTAGCGCAAAATCAAAATACAGTTATTATTGTATTGTATGCATGTGTGTAATGTGTATGTACGTATATATATACATTTATATATTTGTGTACAATAATGTGTTTATGTATGTATTTATGTAGGTGTCCCTATTTAGCGGGATCCATGATCCCTTCTGGGCCTCCTTGTAGCCAGTACATGTCAAACCATTGTCTTACTGTTTCATTGTTCGTTTTTTTCTCTTCTGATGGTTACAGAAATAAATGATTGATTTGATGTATGTATGTATGTATGTATGTATGTATGTATGTATGTATGTATGTATGTATGTATTTATGTGCGTGTATGTCAGTCTGTGTCTGGTTGAGTGGGTAGGAATGAATGGATGTTCTGTAGTATGGTCGTGTGCATGGGCGTATTTAGGGGGTTTATGCATTCAAACCACCACCACCACCTCCAATGAATAATTGCCAAAAAACATTTGACTTTTCAAAACTGACACCTTACTCTGCGACCATGTCCGGTGGAACCCTCCTCAAGCGGAAACCCCAAATTGTTTCGTGGCAACCCTTTTGATCGTGTCGGTGCACTTCTGAACTTTGGAAGGAGGGCAATATCAAACAGAGGTGTAGGCCTATTGTATTTGTTGTATTGTATTGTATTGTATTGCAGGACCCTCAAGAGGCCGTTGTGATTGCGGAAAGTGCTTGTGCCATTCGAACTACACAGGCGGTGCGTGCGATTGCCTGAAATCGACTGAACCGTGCAAGGATGCAAAAGGGGTCAGCTTCTCTCTCCGTAGAGCTATCATTCTCAAATCATTTTGATGGGTTGATATAAAATAGGGTCTGAGATGGCAATGCAGATCACCGTATCCCACCAGCAAAGCCGTCGCTACCTGTCCCGCGTCCCCAGTAGCAGTTCAAGATTGGAAACTATTATAGACTACATGTTTGCCCGTCCTAAGACGGTTAAAAACAATTTGAAAATGCCAAGAGATGCGTCTTCTCGTGCTATGGTTGACATAAGTTTTCACCCTTTCCCAGGCTTCAGACGCCCGCATGCACAGAGATTTCTGTTCTACTATATATGAATTTGCTATTGCGATAACGACAGCCGTTTGGTTGAGCGCTTGCCCTAAAACGCGCAATTTAGCGGGTTCGAGTCTGCGCTGGTGATAAGGTAACTGTGTAGAGAGATCTTTATTAAATCCTTCATAATATAAATTTATACTGAGCGGCATTGATTGTCTTAGACAATGACTTTTAACAAAAACAGAAATAATGATGATGATGATGATGATGATGATGATGATGATGATGATAATAATAATAATAATAATAATAATAATAATTTTGTTGGCTTTATGAAGAAATAAATGTGTTTATAATAATAATAATAATAATAATAATAATAATAATAATAATAATAATAATAATAATAATGATGATGATGATGATGATGATGATGATGATGATGATGATGATGATGATGATGATGATGATGATGATGACGATGACGATGACGACGACGATGATGATGATGACGATAGTAAACTAATTATTATTGCTATTATATGTTCGTGTTTCAGGTGATTTGTAGTGGAAATGGAAATTGTTCATGCGGCGTCTGTCATTGTACGGAGGCTTTCAAGGGACCAACATGCGAAGACTGTCCGGTATAATATTATGTCTCACATTAATCACTCTTCTAATATATAAAGACTGGCTTCTTTTTTTCCTGGACATCATGCGGACGTCAGGGCTATCGATCAGTTTAGGGTTCGACTCCGTTTAACGTCTATGGATGGTGTAATGCGTTATCTGAATAAAAATAATGTCCCTCTTGTGAAGAATCTTCTGTTGAACCCTGTTACCTTACTTACCTATGGAGCACGAATGCGAAAAAAATTGTCCAGATTTAAGGACTAACAGTTACGGCCAGTGTCGGATTTTCTAGAGGACCAAGTGGCCTAGGAGCGTAGCACTCCAGATAGTCGGGTCAATCTATCCAAAAAAACCACCTAACCCTAAAAAAATTGATACAAAAGGTTTCTCAACGGAATCTGGTACCATTTTTAATGCTTATTAACATACTAAAAGTTTCCTTTAATCTGACCCCCGGAAAAGGGTCATTTTCAAGATGGCGTCCAAGATGGCTGCCTGGAAATAAAATTGACTATATCTCAGGCTAGAAAATTGATAAAAACGTTTTCTCAACGGAATCTGGTACCATTTGTAATGCTTATTGACATAGTAAAAGTCTCCTCCATTCTGACCATCGGAAAAGCGTCATTTTCAAGATGGCGTCCAAGATGGCTGCCTGGAAATAAAATTGTCCATATCTCAACCTAGAAAATTGATAGAAAAGTTTTCTCAACGGAATCCGTTACCATTTGTAATGCTTATTGATCTATTAAAAGTTTCCTCCATTCTGACCATCGGAAAAGGGTCATTTCAAGATGGCGTCCAAGATAGCTGCCTAAAGCTAAAATTGTCTATATCTCAGCCTAGAAAATTAATAGAAAAGTCTTCTCAACGGAATCCGTTACCATTTGTAATGCTTATTGATCTAGTAAGAGTCTCCTCCATTCTGACCATCGGAAAATGGTCATTTTCAAGATGGCGTCCAAGATGGCTGCCTAAAGCTAAAATTGTCAATATCTCAAGTACTACTCAACATAGAAGGTGTTTCTGGTGTCTAACCATAGGTTTTATTGCCCGGTCACTAGTAATTGCAGAACGAACAGGTTCCTGGCTGATGCATCTATGCGCTGTTTCTGAATGCATTCCTATATTTGCTGCAGCGGGGCACTACAACTACTTGAAATCCGCATACTTCTATGTTCAACAGATGGGACAGCTGGACATCAGTCACCCAGACGTTTTCAGAAAATTTGAGAATGGTTTTCATGTTATCCGTCGCAGTGACCAGTTTTGGGCTGGTCTCAGTTCAGATCTTGTCATTGAGCAGACGTTGATGAGGTCGTTGAAGATCTCTGGGGGTCTGACGCGTGGAAGTGGAATGTCTCAAGAACAGATAGCTCTTTGGACCATGTCAACCCCCATAACAGCAGAGTACAATGCTGCAATGCAAGAGTTCACCAACCTGTCATACTCTACATCGGAACAACACAAGGATTTGACGGAGGCAAGGATAAGTCGGGACCTTGTTGATTTCGACAAGATAAGTTCCAAAATTGTCGGATGCTCGCCATTTTCACCAGACCCTTCTTTAAGGAACATTGTCAATGGCGTTGTGGCTGATGAATGTGTAAATGTTCATGAATATGAGAAAGTAGGGCGCATGATCATGCACAATATGGTCAATATGGTCGGAAAATCTGCATTCACATTCCTGTTCAGAAGAAAGGATAAAGCCAGAACCCTTGGAGAAACGTCAGCTGTGACGGTTGCTCCAGATAGAACCATTGAGTCCGGTCTTCTGTTCGAACGTTTCCTGGTAGTTGCCAAAACTGGAGAACTGTCATTGGAGGAGGTTATGAGTTACGAGCTCAGTCCTTTCCCTCCTGCCCTTTTTGAATCCAGGAATTTCTTTAGAAAGGCTGATAAGCCACAACTAGCGCATGCGATCAGTGAGCATGCACGGGATGGCATACTAAATTTCGTACCAGAGACAGAGAGATACGTCCTCGATGGAGGGTCCTTACTTCATCGGATACCATGGAAAAAAGGAGAAAGCTATGGAGCAATTGCGCAGTCGTACGCCGACTTCACCGTCCGGCAATATGGCGCTGGTACAACTGTTGTGTTTGACGGATATGAGCAAGGACCATCCATTAAAGACAACACTCATCTGAGAAGAGGACAGAGTAAATATCCCGTTATCAGCTTCACTGCTGAAACAGAATTCTCAGGCAAGAAAGAGGAGTTCTTATCAAGAGCTGACAATAAACAGAAACTGCTATGGTTGGTGAGTGATGCGCTCAGAAAAAAAAATTGCACAGTGGTCAACGCACTTGGAGATGCAGACGTAGACATAGTTAAGGTTGCAGTGGAGACATCTCTTCTACATACAACTACGCTAATCGGAGAAGACACCGACCTCCTTGTCTTACTCCTTCACTATGTGAAACCACATTGAGTCTTTACTTCAGATCTGACAAGACAAAAGATGATGGCAAAGTGTATAACATAAACCATCTCCAGAACATAATCGGAAATGAAATTTGTTCTCAGTTATTATTTATCCACGCCATGAGTCCATGACAGGTTGCGACACCACTTCTCGAATAATCAGTGTTGGCAAAAGGAATGCTTTCCATAAACTTGTAAAAGGAGACACTGTCCTTCGATCATGTGCCAACGCATTTACCGTGATAAATCAGCCCACAGAGGTTATTGACAGCTTAGGATGCCAAGCAATGGCTGTCCTCTTTGGTGGCAAGTGCACAGATTCCCTTGCAAAAATGAGATATAACAAATTCAGCAGGAAGGTTGTCTCTGCTTCATCATTTGTAACACCAGAACGTCTTCCCCCCACCGAATCAGCTACTAAACTTCATTGTCGAAGAGCGTACTACCAGGTCATGACTTGGATAGGAAAAGCGGATGGTATGGATGCCATGAACTGGGGTTGGAACCTGCAGGAGAATCGGTTCGTTACAGTAATTTCAACTATGAAAGCTGCTCCAGACATTCTCTTGAAAGTCATTCATTGCAACTGCCTCAATTCCTGTAAGACACTACGCTGCTCTTGTAGAAGGAATGGACTACCATGTTCTTCCGCCTGTGGACCGTGCCAAGTTACAAACTGTGACAATCCACATAACAAGTTCCTTCCGGAGGAGTCGGACGATGACGATGACTAATGACTTATTGAATGTGTAAGCTATGTAACTGTTAACTGTATGACAAAGATTTTGTCAGTAAATGGTGTGTATTAGGTGACTAGCTTAACGCCGGGCAATAAAACCTATGGTTAGACACCAGAAACACCTTTCTATGTTGAGTAGTACTTGAGATATTGACAATTTTAGCTTTAGGCAGCCATCTTGGACGCCATCTTGAAAATTACCATTTTCAGATGGTCAGAATGGAGGAGACTCTTACTAGATCAATAAGCATTACAAATGGTAACGGATTCCGTTGAGAAGACTTTTCTATTAATTTTCTAGGCTGAGATATAGATAATTTTAGATTTAGGCAGCCATCTTGGACGCCATCTTGAAAATGACCCTTTTCCGATGGTCAGAATGGAGGAGACTTTTACTATGTCAATAAGCATTACAAATGGTACCAGATTCCGTTGAGAAAACGTTTTTATCAATTTTCTAGCCTGAGATATAGTCAATTAGATTTCCAGGCAGCCATCTTGGACGCCATCTTGAAAATGACCCTTTTCCGGGGGTCAGATTAAAGGAAACTTTTAGTATGTTAATAAGCATTAAAAATGGTACCAGATTCCGTTGAGAAACCTTTTGTATCAATTTTTTTAGGGTCAAACCATATATTGACCCGTCTAAGAGGGAGGTAAGATGAAAATAATTTAGGAGTACATTATTTATCTTTCCTTACAACTTACGTTTGTTTTATCTTATATTACCTCACTTAACCATACTTTTCCTTACTGTACTACCTCTCCCTACGTTGCCTTATTCTACCTCAACTTATGCTACCTTACCTTGGCTTACCTTACCTTCTCATACTCTTCTCTGCCCTACCATACCTTACCTTATCTAACCTAACCTGACCTGACCTGACCTAACCTCATCCAACTTATAACCTAACCTGACCTGACCTGACCTGACCTAACCTCATCCAACTTATAACCTTACCTGACATGATCTGACCTGACCTGACCTGAACTTACCTGACCTGACCTAACCTCATCCAACCTAACCCTGCCTTACTTGACTTACCTGACCAGGCTGACCTGTCCTTACTTGACCTGACCTGACCTGACCTGACCTGACCTTATCTAACCTAACCTGACCTGACCTGACCTAACCTCATCCAACTTATAACCTTACCTGACATGATCTGACCTGACCTGACCTGAACTTACCTGACCTGACCTAACCTCATCCAACCTAACCCTGCCTTACTTGACTTACCTGACCAGGCTGACCTGTCCTTACTTGACCTGACCTGACCTGACCTGACCTTATCTAACCTAACCTTACCTGACCTGATCTGACCTGACCTTATCTAACCTAACCTTATATGACCTGACCTTATCTAACCTGACCTGACCTGACCTTATCTAACCTGACCTGACCTGATCTTACCTGACCTTACCTGACCTAGCTCAGGAAACATTTTCGAAGCTTCTTAAGTCGCATCTGTTTAGATCTGTTGGGTAGTCACGTTTAGCGCCTTCGTGAGTTTCTTGTAAGGCGCTATATAAATGGCCATATACATACATACATACATACATCTAACCTAACTTGACCTGACCTGACCTGACCTGCCGTTGTTTGTCTTTTGTGTAGACGTGTCCTGGTAAGTGTGAGGAGAACCGTGAATGTGTCCTCTGTCATTTCCGTGAGAAAAACAAAGAGGAATGCTTGAGAGACTGCGCAGCCAAGAACAAGACGGTCCATTTAGTCGACGAATTAACCAGTAACTATTTCCACTCACTATAGATTTAATAATGCAGTGTAATATAATGTAATTCATTCATAAATTCATAAATTCATTCATTCGTAATATAATTAGTAATTTATATAGCGCCGTTCAAGGCCGTGGCCATTCAGCAGCGCTCCAATAGGTTTTAAGAACAGAGACGGAGAGAGAGAGAGAGAGAGACAGACAGACAGACAGACAGACAGACAGACAGAGACAGAGAGAGACAGAGACAGAGACAGAGACATAGACATGGACAGGGAGAGAGAGAGAGAGAGAGAGAGAGAGAGAGAGAGAGAGAGAGAGAGAGAGAGAGAGAGAGAGAGAAAGAGACAGACAGACAGACAGACAGACAGACAGAGAAACAGAGAGAGAGAGACAGAGAGAGATGAAGACAATGATCCAGAATAATAATAAATAATTATTAACCCGGCCAGCATTCCGCTATAATAGAACCGTTGGTATATATTTCATTCATTCATTCATTCTGAAATTTATATAGCGCCCCTTCAAGAAATCTACTCAGAGGCGCTCCCAGCCCAGCCACTGCAAAAGTAAAAAGACTTAAGTGATTTATAAAACCTAGTTTGACTGATCAAAGGTAGCAAGCGCAGCTCCGATGGCAGGTCATTCCAGATGGAGGGGCCTGCAACCGAGAAAGCTCGGCGCTGCCTAGCAGTCAAGCGAGCCCGCGGAACTAGGAGTTGCCCCGTCGTCGCAGAGCGAAGCGCCCGACGCGCTACAACGTCGGACACTGGGCGGCAGAGGTTGCGCAGGTACATGTAAGATGGAGCACAGCCAAGGATGCTGCGTGAAACCAAAGAAGCAATACGGTATGATATCCGTTGGGCCACAGGCAGCCAGTGTAACACATCGCGCATGTAGGCAGAGACAGAGCCGAATTTGGGAATTCGCCCAATAAGCCGAGCAGCAGAGCGCAGAACTCGATCTAGTCGCCCCAGAACCCCAAGAGGGAGGCCAACAAGAATCGAGCAACAGTGGTCAATTCGACTAGTAACGAAGGCATGCACAAGAACCACTAGTGCGTCATGAGAAAGAGAGCGAGAAACCACTCGGAGCTGGCGAAGCTGATAGTAACAGCTTCGACAGATCAAGTTCACATGTTGAGAAAGACTAAGTTCTTGGTCAAGGGCGAGGCCCAGGTCACGAACCGTTAGGGAAAAAGTTATATCAGGAAAGACCCGAGTAAGCTGGAGCAAATCAATACCATCTAGTTGCCGACGGCCACCTAGCCAAATAAACTGAGTCTTGGAAGGATTTAGGAGAAGTCTATTTGAGGCCATCCAAGAGGAAAGAACATCTATCGTTAGGCACATCTGGTGTACAGTAGCGACTGAGTCTGATGGATGGGAATGGATGTAAGCTTGGACATCATCTGCAAAGAGCTGGTGCAGAAGCCCCTGAGACGTCAGCAGAGGACAGAGATCAGCCGTATACAGAAGATACAAAAGAGGACCTAGGACGGAGCCCTGGGGCACACCAAAAGGGGCGGGGACCCAAGGGGACCTAGAGGAGCCAACAACTGCACAGTTTGTGCGTTCAGATAGAAAGGATCGAAGCCATTCTAAAGGCTGGTCAACCAATCCAAAGGAAGTAGAGAGGCGCTGAAGAAGGATGGAGTGGTCCACAGAATCAAAGGCAGAGCTAACATCGAAAAGAGCTAAGAGTGTAACCTGGCCAAGGTCCATAGCGCTATAGAAGTCAGACAGAAGCCGGAGCAGAAGGGTTTCCGTGGAGTGATTCCTGCGGAAACCAGACTGCTGTTGAGGGATCAGCTCATTCACATCTAAATATGCAATCAGCTGATTAGAAACAATGCGCTCTAGAATTTTAGACAGAAAAGTTACATTGGCAATAGGTCGATAGTTAGCCGGATCGTTCACATCCAGACCATCTCGCTTCAAGGTTGGCAGAAGAACCGATCGTTTCTGAGAAGCAGGTAGGCATGCTTCACTGATCGATCGGTTGCACAGGATCGTGAGGAAAGGCAGGAGATCATCAATTAGTTCCTGAACGAGAAATGTTGGCGCAGGATCTAACTCACACGTCTTAGGCACGGAGGCGAGTATCAGTTGACGCAGCTCGACGCTAGAAATCTCATGAAGAGCAGAAAGCCGGCAGTCCGTAGTAGAGAACGCAGGTGGAGAGGAATCCGCAGTAGCACTCCGAATGGATGAGATTTTTGCCGAAAAACGTTCCAGAAACGCATCTGCAGAGAACGGTAGAGCAGACTCAGCCTTCCGACGGCCAAGGAGGCCATTGAAAGTGGTCCAGAGTCTCTTTGGCTCCTTCGACTGGCGAGTGATGATGGCCTCCCAGTATTCTCGCTCTCTGAGACGGTAGGAGGCGTGCATTTTCCGGACGAAATGGACCCACGATGCTCGATCAGTCGGTGAGCGCGTCCTTCTGAAGACTCTCTCCAAACGCCGCGCCTGACGTCGGAGCGACCGACATTCTGCGTTGAACCATGGAGATGACGGGCAGTGGCGTGTTTGGACGGTGCGCAGAGGAAGGAAAGTGTCGATGAGACCAGACATCGCGGTCTCGTACGAGCTGAACATCTCGGATGTAGAAAGCAGAGAAGCCGATCCAAGATCTGCGAAGAGAGGGTGTGCACGGAGCGCTGCACGAAATGCAGAGCGATCCAGACTTTTCCAGTGCCGGAATTGTCGAGCGGCGAGAAGAAGAGGCTCGTAGATGAAAGGAATTGTAGCGACGACGAGGCCGTGGTCGGAGAGAGCAGGAGGGAAGACAGTGACGTCGAGCACCTGGCAATCATCTCTCGTGACGATGACGTCAAGCCATCCACCCAACAGGTGGGTGGACTCCGCAACATGTTGTTTGAGGCCGAATTGTTCCAAGACTGCAGTAAATTCCATCGATTCCGATAGCGACGGATCCTCTAGATGCAGGTTGAGGTCCCCAGTAAGGACCTCAACCTGCGACTATTACTCGCCAAGCTGATGAGCTAGTCAACCGCAAAGGATATCAGGATTTTGTACATGCTGGTGAGCGTGGGATAGCCTGAAAGTTGCCATATTACACGTAATAGCTTAACATAACAAGTTTTGTTTTCAATCCACTGTCCTGTTGTTTTAATAATATAATAATAATAATATCTTTTCTTTAATAAGCGCCTGACAAACGCACTGCGCTGTACATTTACATGTTATGC
Organism: Aporrectodea caliginosa; assembly: GCA_020284085.1. Lineage (NCBI taxonomy): Eukaryota > Metazoa > Annelida > Clitellata > Crassiclitellata > Lumbricidae > Aporrectodea > Aporrectodea caliginosa. The sequence continues at coordinate 461,509 of JACEVL010000144.1, forward strand.
AATTTAAATCTTAATAACTAACAGAACAGACAGCTTTGCAATACAACGGCGCTAATAGCAGCCTACAAACATATCCGCCCAACGGGGGCTCGAACTCGGTACCTCTCGGTCTGTGTGCCGGATGTTATCCAATGCTGTTATCCAAAGCGCCACGGATTTTCATTTGTGCATGTATGTATGTGGGTGCGTATATTGTTTGTATGCATGCGTGCATGTGTGTATATACTTGCTCAATGACTTCTCCTTGGACGTTGAAAGTTACTGGTGTCTCTTTGGTCTTTTCAGTCACCATTGTTTTGGTTTTCTCTGCACCTTCCGATTCTTCTGTTGTTAGATTTGCCAGAATGGAGGTCGTGTCAATTGCGTGACGATGACCAATGTGACATTCACTTCGCCTACAACTACAAGACAAACGCCGTCAATGCCACGCGAACCAAAGGTAAGAGATGACCTTCAGGAATGACCTTCAGACATGACCTTCTGAAATCATCCTCTGAATGAATGAATGACCTTCAGACATGACCTTTCAGAAATGACCGTCAGAAATGATTTTCTGAAATGACCTTCTTAAATGACCTTCTTAAATGACCTTTGGAAATGACGTTTAGACATAACCTTTGGAAGTGACTTTCGGAAATGACCAGAAATTATCTTCTGAGATCAGCTTCTAAAATGAACTTCAGAAATGACTTTATGGAAAGACCTACAGACATGAAAATAATTTGGAAGTGACTTTCTTAAATGACCTTCTGAAATGACCTTGAGAAATTACCTTCAGACATGTCCTTCTGAAATGACCTTCTAACATAGCCTTCAGAAATGACCTTGTGAAAATGACCTTCAGAAATGACCTTCTAGAAATGACCTTCTGAAATGACCTTCAGAAATGACCTGTGAAAATAACCTTCAGAAATGACCTCTAGAAGTGACTTTCTGAAATGACCTTCAGAAATGACGATTAGAAATTGCTATCAGAAGAGACCTTCAGCAGTGACCTTTGGAAATCATTTCATGTTAGCGCTTTCAGTGTTTTGCGTGGTTTAAGTTTCGATTGGATTAAGTTATCCAACTAACACTGCCTTCAGCCAGATTAGACTGGATTTGGTTAGAGCTGGTTAGATTGGCTTACAATAGATTGGAGTAGATCTGATTAGTTTGAAGTGAGACAGAGTTGTTTACCTTAGAACCAAAAGACTGGCCGGGAAGACAATGGTCATGACAATAGCATTAGGATGGTTATAACTTCTTGAAATGAATTAACAAATGAATAACGAATAGATCATCATCATCATCATCAACAACAACAACAACAACAACATCATCGTCGTCGTCGTCTTCATCATCAACATCGTCGTCATCATCATCATCGTCATCATCATCATCACTTTCGCCGTCATTGTCGTCATCATCATCATCATCATCATCATCATCATCATCATCATCATCATCATCATGATCACATTATCATCATCATCATCATCATCCTCATCATCATCATCATCATCATCATCATCATCATCATCATCATCATCATCCTCATCATCATCAACATCATCATCATCATGATATTTGCCTTCATTGTCATCACCATTATTGTCTTCGTCGTCAATATCATCATCGATCATCATAATCGTCATCAATGTCATGATCATCACAGCTGAATCATCATCACCACCTCCATCACCACCACCACCATCATCATCAGTTCCTGACTGTAGCAGCGATGGTTACGACTAGTTTAGCCGAGGTTTGATTGGACGAGATGGTGCTTGTAGAGTGCGTCTATCGAGCGAGCAACCTGGTCATCATCCTGTCTGTGATCGGAGGTGTCATTGCACTGGGGATCATAGCTCTGCTCATCTGGAAGGTCGTTGTCACGTTTCACGACAAGAGAGAGTACGAGGCTTTCGTTGAGGAACAGTCCAAGGCCAGATGGGACGTGGTAAGACGAACGAACTCAGTCAATACGTCGAACTAGTTTTAGATAATAGGGCTATATAAATGGTCGTAGGTTAGCGGTCAAGACCTAGAAACGGCATGCATAGTTCAGTTCCTGACGTGGTAGTAGTAGTAGTAGTGGTAGTGGTAGTGGTGGTGGTGGTGGTGGTGGTGGTGGTGGGTAGCGAGTAGTAGTTAGTAGTAGTAGTAGTAGTAGTAGTAGTAGTAGTAGTAGCAGTAGTAGTAGTAGTAGCAGTCTAGTAGTAGTAGCAGTAGTAGTTGTCATCCTAGTAGCAGCAGTAGCAGTAGTCGGAGTAGTAGTCAGTAGTAGTAGCAGTAGTAGTAGTAGTAGTAGTAGTAGTAGTAGTAGTAGTAGTAGCAGTCGGAAGTCATAGCTCTGCTCATCTGTAAGTAGTAGCAGCAGTAGCAGAAGAAGAAGAAGTAGTAGTAGTAGTAGTAGTAGTAGTAGTATAGTATGAGCAAGAGAGAGCAGAGCTTTAGCAGTAACAGGAACAGTAGCAGTAGCAGAAGAAGAAGAAGAAGACGAAGTAGTAGTAGTAGTAGTAGAAGTAGTAGTAGTAGTAGTAGTAGTAGTAGTAGTAGTAGTAGTAGCAGTAGCAGCAGCAGCAGCAGTAGCAGTAGTAGTAGTGATAATAATAAGTGTAGTTTAGCAGCAGCAGTAGCAGTAATAGTAATTATAATGTAAATAATGTAATAGTAATTATATTGTAATTATAATCGCACTGTTACGACGATGACGTTATGATAGCGATAACAATGATTATGACAATGATAACGATTATGATGACGATATAAAAAATGATGACGGTTATGATGATTCCATAGCATTCTTGTTTTGCCAAGACAGGGAGAGGCTCTGAGTTGAGAACTAGAAAGGTTTCTTTATAAATTTAACTAATCATCAATACATTACAGTACATTACTTAGAATAAATTTTGTAATGATTACCGTTTTCAGGCTCAGAACCCAGTCTACAAGCCAGCGACGACCAACTTCCAGAATCCAACGTACAGACCTGGCAGCACAATCAACAACTAGACAGTCATTGGTTCCAAAACGGTTGTCTCTCTCTCTTGGCGCTGAATCCTTAGCATCGAATATCGAACTGCCAACGCAGTGAAACAAATATGCAACTTCGTCAACTAAACCTATATATGGCAAGATTTATCTTCATTCCGAACTGCTCAGATCTTCGGTTCCTCCGACAATATCCCGCCGCTCACATACCATCATCTGTTTCAATCTCCTCTGTCTAGTCACCCTTTGGGTTTTCGCTATAAAGTAAAGTATCGTCTCTTCAAGAATTCCTACCCTATTACATCAACTCCTCCACGTTCCAATCTCTCTAGTCCGAAACGAAACCAATCTTAGCAACTTCTCAGCCTCCTTCTCTCTCTGGTCCCTCTGGCAACCAGACTTTGATCTTCACTTTGTATCTCTGACGCGACGCAGCGCTCGTGAATAAACTGATTCCCTGCGCTCAGCTTTCAAGCGGCGCTTTAGACATTTGGAGTTTGCGATGATGATTGCGGTCCACAATAGACGGAGTGTTGCGGAAGTTTCGACAGTTGAACTCCCATAACCAACCTCGTTTCCCATGCGACGTCAGTATCCGATCAACAAAAGAAACTTAACAAAACTCACATGAACTCATATCGCAAATTACTCAATCTGCCAATGTATTATCAACAATAATTATTGACATGCGCAAAATATTTTATGTTCATATCCATGGGCGTAGCCAGAAAAAATTTCTTTGGGGTTTTAAGATTTTGGGGGTTTTCCATTGAAAATCGTCGCAAAAGTCCAGGGTTTTTTGTATTTTGCATGTTAAAGCACATAAAAAATTTTCGGAAACTTATTTGGGGGGTTTGAACCCGTAAAACCACCCCCTAAATACACCCATGTTCATATTTCATCTGACTCCTTATATCACCACTAACTGCTGTTCTGGCTTCTCACCACTGACTTGTTACAAGGCTTATCATCAATTATTTCGCTTGTGCTATTTATATGTACCAAATGATACACCGGTTTCACATAATGGACTATGTACGGTACTACCACCTCTTGCTTTTCAGAGGTATTTAGTGTGTAAAACTATGTGGCTTGTTACGTACATTATTACATACATACATACACATACATACATACATACATACATACATACATACATAAACACACACACATACATACATACATTCATAGATACACATACAAATACTGTACTATGCATGTGTGCAAGCTCATGTATATATATATATGTATATATATGTAATGCACACACATGAATACATACATACATGCATGCATGTTCGCTCATGCACATGTAATTCATATCTAATACGCCAAATTTCACAAACATTTAAAACACAACAAAAGTTATATTTTCTAGTTAGCAACTGTTTTGTGAGTCCACCCACTGTTTTTGATGGAAAACGTAACGCAACAAAAAATAAAAACCAGATTTTACTAAGTCATGTCTCATAATTGTAATCAAACAAACGGATTATTGTTTCACAATGAGTTCAATGTGTGTGCCCATACATGAGTCTTTTTTATGTCATGTTGACAGAGGTAAACTTCTTACATCAACTTCAATGCGACCTTCATTCTCTTATCGATTTTAGCTTTGGACGCAGATTGTGGTATTCTCCAGCATAGCTTGAGTTACCTGATTATCCATTTGTTGGAGTGCGGAAGATTTCTAACTTCCGCTGCCTTTACGACGTTCCAGAGCCGATCCCCTTTCATGAATGCGGAGGCATATTTTTAACGGTATATACTCAGCTTCCACTGTTTATCAGGGCAAGCGGCGATTAGAGCTTGTGCTCAAAGACCTTGCTCATGAAGTGTGCATACGCATTTTGTCTATCACTGACACCTTGCCCATCTTGATATTTTAGAAATATCGTCATTGTTTCAATTAAAAATTATTCTTTTCTTTATTTATCAACTTGATCGTCTTCTTGCTAAGTGACGTCACAGTGACGTGCAGTTACGCTGGTACCCCGTTTCTTTTCTAAATAGTAATAATAATATGTATCTGGTAATATCAAGTTTGTTTGAAAACAATTATTTGAGAAGTGACTTAGTAAAAGTTTTTGTTGCTTTGTTGCGTTAGTTTTTGAACCATCAAAAAACAGTGGGTGGACTCACTAAAAGTGATATAACTATTGTTCTTTTTGAAAGTGAGTATCTATACGTAGATATGGCCTTTCAGCCTGTGAAATTTGATTTAAAAATTCTTCTGAAATATTAGCAAAAATGCGTAGGGGGTTCCTTTTTTATGGCCCACCCTGTACATTGTACATTCATATATGCATAAATAGTACATATGTGCATATCATATACATGCATGCATGTTCGCTCATACATGCATATATATACGCGTATTGCTTTTTCTGTAAGCAATGCTGTTATCTTCTTGTGATGATTTAAAGTCAATATGGACCAGAGCTCTTTAATGGTGTACATAATTTTATGCATACGACAAAACTCTTAATAGTTTTGCATTGTTTTCTTTGTTTACGTAGAATTAGTTGAGCCTGACAATGTAGCGATAATTATGCAATCTACATGTAGCTGTTTAGGTCATATAACGTAAATATTCGGCTTAGTCGGGAATGCATAGAGCGAGCATTTTCTATCGTCATAGTAATCTGATTCCTAGTCTGAAACTTAGCATAGTATCTGTGTATCCTGGCCGGTAAGTAGCCATCTGACCTGGGGTTGTAGAAATATAAAATCTGTACAAATCTATTTTTGACATGGGTAGTATCGTTTTGAGGGGCCCCAACTGGGAAATAATAAATCAGATGGACAAAGGTCTTATTTGACAATCAGAAATTTTGTCAAAGTAACGAACATGTTTTTCTCCAAATGTGTAAAAAAATTTCGATGGCTTTCCGGTTAGGGCCCCTTAACCCGGCCCTTGGCTTAGGGCCCCCGAAAGTCTTAATCTGGCCCTGGGTGTATCTTCTCAACTGGCCCAGGATTCTGACCTGGGTAAAATCTGACTTGGAGTAATATCTGACCTGGAGTAGGATCTGACCTGTGGTAGTGGTATCTGACCTGAGGTAGTATCTGACCAGGAGTAGTTATCTGACATGGGGTAGTATCTGACACGGGGTAGTAGAAATTGACATGGGGTACTAGAATCTGGCCTAGGGTAGTATAGTATCTGACCTAGGGTAGTAGTATCTGACCTAGGGTAGTAGTATCTGACCTAGGGTAGTAGTATCTGGCCTGGGGTAGTAGTATCTAGCCTGAGGTAGTAGTAGTCTATTTGATCTCGAGTAGTAGTATTTGATCTGGAGTAGTATCCGAACCGATCAAACAACCTTGTTCTTGTGGACTTGATTTGATATATCGCCGGTTGTAAATGATCGCTGTAGCGCGACATTTGTGTGGAGCTAAAATATTCGGAGATTTTTACATTTAGGCCTACATTTACAATCTTGTATTTCTTAAGTGCTCGAACCACAAAATGGTCTTTCTGGATGCTGAATAAATGCCATTGTAAATTACAATTACGATTACGATATTCTATTGCTCCAGCGATATTTTTATAGCGCCCTATTTTGAACGAAAGCCGACCTGGAGTAGGGCCTATCACTTACCTGCTAACATGGTATGCCTAGTGTGTAATTTTCTAGTATAGTAGGCTACTTGTGTATTCCGGAATTGCCTTCGAGTTGTATAATAGTATCATGTTGTTATCCGATTGTACAGCTTAAGCAGAATGGGAATAACTAGTCTGTAATTATATGTTAAGTGCTCAATGAAAGGTTTCAGAAGTGTGTTACTATAATCGTGTGAGATAGTCTTTTGTCGTATAAATTTGTGAATTTGGTGCGTGTTTGTCGAACGAATTTGTCATAGTCAAGACTACAACGTTTGCGTATGATTGAGCTATGTGAATAAACTGGATTCTATGAAGATTAATCGGGCGCTAAAGAAATCTGGAAATCATGATTACAAACAATCTTCGAAAATTGAGGCAAAGAATGTGTCTGAATCGTAATCTACAGTGCTTCATGTATATTTCCAGCAATATCTTGTACAATTTAATGTAGGTCTACGTGTAATTAGGAAGTTATAGCTTACTGCGTGTTCTTTATGTACCTACTAATATAGCGTTGCTGAATACAGGTACATATTTGGAGGTGGACTTTCCCAGGTGAAGGTTGCACCTGTGAGAGTAGAAACTGTATAAAGCTTGTGTTTTATAGCATAATAATTATTATAGCCTATTGCTTAGCAATTTATTCCATAGCTAGCCTCGGTGAAAGCAATAAATGTAAACAATTATGATATATCATGATGTGCAAAAGTTGAATACTGGTATATGTTATATGTTTATGTTTTAAAACAAGGTTTATCGTTGATTAAAAAAACATTAGCTGTATTATGCCATACGAACGGTGAGAACTGTACTAAATAATTTCTGTCAACGGTCTTTGTTGCCATAATTATGTCGTTAGCATTGGAAAATAACCTGATTTCTTAGACACCCTTAAAACGTGTCTTAGTAACCATATATATAAGGAACATACAGTTATTGTTTTAAGTGATATTCTTGCTATTCTAATATTATTATTATACTCACGGTGAGAACTACTCAAAATATTTTCAGCCGACGTCAACGGCCTTTGTTGCCATCAGATGTCGTTAAAATATTGACGTGGAAACAGGATATTTGATGTATATATTGTGTATATCGATACGCAGAGTCGAGTATCATAATTATGTTGTTAGCTGCACGTGCGTTTTGAAATTTAAGGCACTGCTACCTGTGCGGTGTGGTTAGCGTGCTGGACTGTCATTCCGAGAGTTCGGGGGTTCAAATCCCCCGCCAGGGCAGAAATTTGGTTAGAGATTTCTGCCCCACCTGCACTCCCTAGCCACCAAGCTACAATGACTGTACACTGTAGGTAGGAAGATGAGACGGCGAGTGAAATGTCTGGTGACCCTAAGAAAATGAGGTCACTAACGCTTCATACCCATAACTGCATCAGTGCCAGCCTAAGGGACTGCTCTTCTTCTACTTGTACGGAAAGAAGAGATGTTTGACAGCAGTCCAGGTACTTTCGCGACCTCTTCATTATCCAGCCATCCCCGACAGTGGCGGCACTAGGATTTCAGATTTGGGGGCTAAAGCTCAAAAACCTTTCCTTTTGTCGCCTCGTCGCTGTGATTTGCAGTGATTTCCCACTTTTTGGGGGCTGAGCCGCAGTTAGGGGGCTAAACACCCCTAGCCCTCTTGGCGCCGCCACTGACCCCCGAGGTGACTGATCCTCCTTACCTTGCTTTTTCCCGTTCCAAATCGATACTGATCTCAATTTCTTCATCTGATCCATATACCAAGCTGCACTTCGACACTGGAACGATCTCCATCCTGAATTCCGCAAATTATCCTCTCATCCGCGAGTATCACCGCTCACCCACTGTCGTTTGTCTCAAGCTCATCTATCCATCACACCTCAGGCTTCTCACTGTAAATTACAATCTCACCTCTTCAAGGACTCCTATCCTGATCCATCCACTTCTCCCAGGCCCGCGTTAAGGGGGTGCTAAGGTTGCTGCAGCACCAGGGCCCGCAGTGTTGAGGGGCTCGCATTTTATAAATATGTGCGTGGTGGACAGGAGGTTGTCAGAGGTGGGCCTTTGGAAGTAATCACAGTACCCGGGCTCTCAATAGCCTCTCCGCTTTCCAATCTCGTCGTAAAAGAAACCCTCCACATAGCAACTCCTCGATCTGCCTCCTTCTCGCCCTCGTCTTTGGACTAGGATCCCACTGTGGTGTCTCTGAATTGACGCAACGCTTGTCAATAAGCAGTAGCCCTCATCTGCTAAATCTGACACAGTACTTGATACTCTGATCTCAGTGTAATGCTTGCCTCTTCTAAAACGATCCGAAACCAGTTTACTTTCGATTGTCTAAAACGGTTGACTGCATGAAAGACGCCTAATGTACTCGCGTTAGATATATCGGTCGAAATTTCTTTTAGATTTGAATAGATTTAGTCCTATAGTTTAAGTACCGTTATTTGTCGAATGATTTCATTTCGTTTAAAATAAAACAAAAATGTCTCATACGTATTAAAATATTTCACTAGTGTTACTTTTCTATTTGCCAAACAATGACAGATAGACAGACGTTTGCTGAACCCATAGCGGATCTCTTGTGGCAGATAGTATGTATGTATGTTTGAGCACTTGTTATAGCGCCCCTTCGAGATTTCTACTCAGAGGCGCTCCCGACTACAGCGCGGACACTGAATCGGAGTTTAACGCCGAAGCGCATGAGCAATTGCGAGTGAAGGACTTGCCCAGGGTCCCTACGCGGCGGCTTGAGGTGGATTCGAACCCGCAACCCTACGGATGCAAGGCACCGAACTTACCCCTACACCACCGTGCCATAGTATAGTGGCCAATACGCGCCAATGTAGGCCCAATCAATGGGGGCTGTCAGAGAATGTCCTGGAATTTTGTGACAAGAGAAGCTTCAGTTCGTGAACTGGTCCACGCTAACAAAAACAGATTATAGCTAAGCTCACTGCGTCAGTTTAAGACATTTATAAAGATGCTATATTTTGTGTCTTTAAACATACGCACACGCATGTAAGCCTATTTACATACGATACGTACATACATACACGCATAGTACATACATACATACATACATACGATTACATCTACATACATACACGGTACATACATACATACATGCACACACACATACATACATACGGTTATCCGGACATTTCCCCGGATACCCCCCTGACAGCTCACCCCCCTGCCTTACACTTCCGCAGCATTACCCCCCGTCCCGTATAATAATATAATTATAACAATTAATATAATATATTAATATTATATATTATACATATAATTATAATAAATAATTAATATATTTATTAGTGATATTAATTATTATTACATATTATATATTATTTTAATAATTATGTACTATATTAATTAATAAATATTATTATAATTCATTATATTATAGGTCGATTATAATATTGTTATTATTATATTGAATATAATTATAATTATGTCCTATACGGGAGGGGGGTAAGTACCGTTATTTTTCGAATGATACCTTCATATTTCGGTTAATAATAATAATACATACATACATGTACATACATACGTACATTGAAATATACATCCATATCACAGAATGTCACAAGTTCATTTCAGCATTAGAACGATCACTGTGGTGTCGAATACTTAGGTTACACGATTTCTTGCATCATACATTGAATCCAACATTGTATCATGATCCAAACATTTTCCGTAAGTGCACGCACTCTGTCCAACCTAAACTTGGAGCATTCGTTTCCACTTTCTATTAAAATAGTATAAATGCCACCCGTGTTATCGGCGGAGTCTGTTAGACCCCAGGTGTGCTAAATGTGTTGGCCAGGAAGGTATGCGTCATAGAGTTAAATGTAAGTGCCAAATATCTGTATTATATCATGAGACACACGATCAAACCAGTAGAAACAAGTATTGCACTGACCGACCCTATGACTCATTACATGATATTGTTATGTCGTCGATCCTTTACCTGCGAAGTAGACGCTTTTCTGGTGAATCATTTCATCGAGGAAGTAACTCTGTTACTCTTCAGTCTGGATGATTTCGGCCTCAGACACAATGTGTTTGATTACCCACGCACATAAACAGTCGATAAATTTATACATTTTCGCTGAAAATGTACCAAGTAAGCAGAAAATTACCCCCAAAAGAATTCATTTAGGTAATATATAGGCCCCTCTGAGCTTTATAACCAATATGTTTCTGCTTATGAGCGTTTTATATGCCTTAGTGCAATGCTTTCGCAATATTTCAATTATTTCTGGAACTGAAACGTTTACAAAGAGAACAGCTGCCAGAGAGAGACAGAGAGAGAGAGAGACAGAGACAGAGACAGAGAGAGACAGAGACAGAGACAGAGACAGAGACAGAGACAGACAGACAGAGACAGAGACAGAGACAGACAGAGACAGAGACAGACAGACAGAGACAGACAGAGACAGGGGTGGAGACAGTGCATATTTTAACTGTATAACTACTGGGACATCTAACAGTAGTTTAAGGATTTGCCCCATAATAGTTTGTTGATTTGTCCCAAATGATACTCTACTTTCTATGTTAGTTTCCAATAACATTGAAAGTAGTGCAGCAGACTTTGTCCCAGTAGTCCAAATCCGCTAAAATATGCACTGGGTGGGTAGAGACGCTGTAGGATTTCCTACTAGAACTTCAAAAGACATCCTCAGTGCTTGGTTTGTTATGTTCAGATCCGGATCGTGAAAGCTTATGAATCAATTGTAGGCCTAAACTGTTATTGAAGACAGAGGTTGTTTGCGACAGCCAAGATATTGTATAAGTCTGCCAGACATCAACCAATGTCTGAAGCGGACCGAGGCACAGGCTAACACCGGGGACAGTCTACACCGATCACTGGTGACAAATGCTATCAAAACGCAATAGATGCAGCAAACTTATTATTGTATGAATTGTGACCACACGAGACTTGACGCAACAATGGCTGTCTGAATTGACGTTTCATGCACACAATCACACATACTGTACAAATATATAGATAATATATGCACATCTTTAGCCTGTGTCTCATCAATAAGTCGTTACGCGTCTTATAATACAACGTTAGTAGTTTAGTAATGAGTTAATAACAGAGGGAGTTCACGTCTCTTACTTCCGCCTTGCACCAGTGGCATTCAGGTGACAACGCAACACAATCTCCGCACTTCTTCTGCGCTGTACAGTTGAATTGTACTGGACAACAACAAAATGCACAACACCATCATTGTCATCGTCGTCATTATCATTGTTTTTGTCGTTAAATTCAGTCGTTTAAGGTTAAGGACGATGGCTATGTTCAGCTGTCATATCATCATCATCATATCATCATCATCATCATCATCATCATCATCATCATCATCATCATCATCATCATCATCATCATCATCATCATCATCATCATCATCATCATCATCATCATCATCATCATCATCATCATCATTCATCACATCATCATCGTTATCATCATCATCATCATCATCATCATCATCATCTCGACAGTTTTGACATCATTATCATCATCTTCATCGTTTTTACCCTCATTGTCATGACCTTCATCACCATCATCGTAGTCGCCGTCATTATCATAATTGTTTTATAAGCCAGTTATTTTTATATTTTTATAATTTTTATTTTGGAATCTTATAAGGGCCACTGGACATGAAAGCGACTTTGCCTTTGTCTTCTCTGGTTCCGTCTGGGTTCCTGCCTCCTTTAACGACCCAGAGGCATCTGTACTTGGACCACTGTAACTCCATATTATTACACGTCATGTATAAATAGGGCCTTGTTCACGTTCTGCGGGCTCCTTTTATGAGCAATATGCTGATGATATGCAGGCCTACACTCGCTGACCCTCTGACTGTGCTGTGGCGGCTGTCCAACAGGATGTGCCGAGCTGTGATTTCATTCATTCGTATCGAACATTTGTATAGCGCCCCTTCAAAGAAAACTACTCAGAGGCGCTCCCAACTCCAGCACGGCCAAAACGAACAGTTTTAAGGTGAGAAAAGAACCTAGGAAAGAATCGAAACTCCACAAAGGGAAGCCATTCCAGGTCGAAGGACCTACCACCGAGATAGCGCGGTTGTCCTGTCTGGTTGAGGAGCCTCTAACAGCTTCGTCCTTAACGCCCCTAAGACTCAATTTATCTGGCTTGGTAGTAGTATAGGCGACCGGCGGGTGCTGACCGGCGCTTGGAGGCTGAAGCCTTTCCATTTAAACATGACTATTATTTTATTTGGCATGAAGGTTTAGTAACAGTACGATGAGTAAGTTTTAGTAACAGTACGTGCCAGCAGCATCTGCGGGATTTCAATTGTGTAGTCACAACAAGCATGAGACCACGCGTAGGCCGGGGCCCGGTGACGAAGGGAGCGAATCGAAAGGCAACCTATACTGGCGATTAGGGGGTATCCCCATACAAACGCTTTTGAGAGCATTTGGGTTTACATAAAGTCTATTTTTGTACAGTGGTGGTGTTGATGTGATTGTCACTCAAGCGTGAAACCTTGGTTCACAAACGGGGACTTGGTCGCCTATAACAACTGGGAGCGACAAATGAACAAGTCCATTACGCCGGCTACAGTTGAACGACTCCAGTGACTTGCATCGCTAACTTTTCCCGTTTCGTTAGCAACGTACACCGTTGCTTCAACCGGACAAGAACACACTGACATAGTTCATCTGCCTTCGCCGTTTGTCGATCTACTCAATATCTAAGAAAGAATAGTGTTTTATTGAATCGGCGGAGAAGAAAGAAAGGGTCATTTAGAAGCGGCGAAGACGGTTTTCCAGAAAGCTCCTGTGGTGTGTCTGTCTTACGCAAACAGCTTCATCATCGAGATTCAACAACCTTGAGGATGACAAGTAATGGAACTCCTGATCTCTTTTGCATTGGGTTTCTGTCGATATTTCACAGTTCTTTCGTTCAATGCTTTTGTTACTTATTGATGCTCATAACACAATAGCCGATTCCTCTTCTTCTTCCTCTTTCTTCTTCTTCTTTTTCTTCCTCTTTTTCTTCCTCTTCTTCCTCTTTTTCGTACTATAGTAATGGAAGTATTTGTAATTGCAATTGTAACCGAACATTTACATAGCGCCGCTCAGAAATCAGCAGCGCTCTCGACCTGCGTCAATGCCTGCGTCAGGGTACAAGAAAGTCTTAAGGCGTCTCCGGAACTGGAAAGGAGAGAGGGCTAGTAACTCAAGGCGAAGAGACTGGGGAAGAGAGTTCCAAACTGATGAGCCAACACGGGCAAAGCACCTAGAGTGGGCCGTAGCAGAGCGCATGCGTGGGACAACCATAAGGCCACGGGTCGAAGATAGCAAAGAGGCCCTCACAGGTAGGCTAAGGAGGAGACCAAGGTGCAAAGGAACCCAGGTAGAATGGGGGCCAACCAAACAAGACAGTTAAACTAGAATAGTAAACAGCACGACTACTCAAAAACAATCACACGCCGAGGCGCACACCATCCTAGCAAAATCAAGTACTTCATCATCATCGTCGTCGTCGTCGTCATCATCATCATCATCACCATCGCATGTCAGGTGTGATGGAACAATGGTAATACTCTGACGTGCACGAGGAGCGGAACATCAAGCAGGAAGTGAGATCGATACCCGCTAACCCCGTAAAAGGTCGACTCAGCCTTCCATTCGTTAGGAGGCGTTGGTTAAATGGACAGATGGGCGCCTTTTACGGCTGCCATACAGTTAAATTCAACACCTGATAATTAAAAAACTTGCTATCGTCTGTTACTACCATAACATTTAATCTAACTGCGTGCTTGTCAGTTTGAATTAATAAACGAATATATATATATAAAGATTACTACGAATATATATATATATATATATATATATATTGTTATTATTTTACAATCAGTTCCTGACGCAAGCCATTTGGCGGCTTTTGAAGCGAATAGATGTCCTCCATTGTCTAAGGTCGTTTGTCGTGTTCAGTGAGCACTTCTCAGTGTTATTCCATTGATATCAAGTTCTTGTTTATATTGTCTGCCCAGTGTTACAGTAGTCTTAGTATTCTTTTCAGTCTGCTGTTTTTATTAGTAATACATGAAAATATTTTTCTGTTTTCGAAATCTACTGCAGCCTAGGCCTAAAATGACATGCTTCTCTTATTTCCCATTTCTACAGAACAATGCCATGCATGACATAACCAGAAACTGCAGCGTAGAGTCCAAAGTGCAGACATGAACTGTTTTGTCAAATTTATGCAGGCGTATAGTAGACCAGACGGGGTCTAAAACGTAGGCCTACTATTATGAATAGTTTCTTTGTGTTCTATATAAGGGCAGCATATATAGGACAGGATGTAAAACGTAGGCCTACAATGCATTTGAGACAGTAGAACAGTTGCAAGCCATAGCCTGGGTCTCAAACGTGGGCCAACTATTAACAGCTTTTTATTGTTCAATATAGGACAGTATATAGGCCTAGGTCAGTGATGTGAAACGTAGGCCTACAATATATTCGAGAAAGTAGAACAGTTGCACGCGATAGCCCGGGCCAATAACGTACAGTAGGCCTACTATTAAAATCTTCTTAGCGTTTTATATATATATATAGGACACTAAGGACAGCATATATTATAGGCCTGGGACAGGGATGTGAAGCTTAGGCTCCTTGGTTCCGCCTGGATTCCTGCCTCCTTTGCCGTCCTCAGGGCTCTGTACTTGGACCACTATACTCTATATTATTTACATGCACGTCATGTATAAATAGGGCCTTGTTGATGTCCTGTGGGCTCCTTCGTCAGAAATAGGTTGCTGATTTGCAGGCCTACACTCACCGACCCACTGACTGCGGTGTGGCCACCGTATACGGCAGATGTGCCGAGCTATCGATGTCCTCTCTGGTTGGGGAGCCTCTAACCGCCTCCTCCTTAACACCCCTAAGACAAGACTCAATTTATCTGGCTGGGTAGTCGTAGGGGACCGGCGCGTGCTGACCGGCGCTTGCAGGCTGAAGCCTTTCCGAATTCTACCTACTTGGACTCGGCCCGAGACCTGGGGATTATTCTAGACCAAGAGCTGAGTTTCCCTACACTTTTAATCAGCTTACCAGTAGCTGCTACCATCAGCTTCTCCATGTGTGGGTTATTTCTTACTCCTTATCCCATGACGCTGTTCCATGTCTTCGCCACTCGCTGATTGGACCACTGCTGCTCGATCCTGGTGGGATACCAAGTCAAGGCTTTACTGATGCTCTTAATATTTGAAGCAAAAATTTGTTGCTTCAACGTTTTAACTTTAACTGATATAATTATAATTATATTCATTAAATCTTGTCTCGCTGCCGGTTTTAAATTAAATTTCATATTCGTTTTTAGTTTTTAATTATGCCACCCTTTGGGATGTGCCGGACATTATGGGCAGGTGATTTATCCACTTCGGTCAGTTGCTTGAAAACTTTTCTAATTCCTCCGAGTGCTAACGCTGGAAGAGCCTCTGAATAGTCACTGCTAGATCGAGTTACTGCTAGAGGCGCTTTATAAATGCCCATATACAATACAATTATAATCTCTTTTGTTGGCATAGTAAACCCGCCTCTGATCGACAAAAGAGCAATGGAATTTTCTGCTGTAAACCAATCAACTGCATTTTATGTGGACCAGCGTCTTCACACAAGACAGCTTTTGTGTAACCTATAAACAGCAATATTGTTGATCATGACTATGAATTATGTAGGCTTTGCGCTTTATGAATGAGATGGTTATGTAATGCTCTTCGGCCTTTGGTTGCCGACCCATTTGTTGCTGAGTAGGCCATTCATCGGAGTGTTGTCAATATAGGGCGTTTTGCCCTTTCTGTTTGGAGTTTACCTGCGTTTACTAACTTGGGAATTTCTTCGTCTGCTTTGATCTTGCGTTAACAACGAGAATTTCTCAACTTTCATGTCGACAGTGTCTGTTGTTCATGCTTTTACCACTTCCATCAGCTCCGTGGTAGGTCTGTCACTGCTTCTCCTGTAATGCTGCCAGCACTTTAAATCACGCCATCATCTGCATCAGAGTGGACTTTGGCAACGCTATCTATGTTGAATTTCACAAGCTACTATTTCAAAGCTTCTTATTGCCGCTGCCCGTATTACTGGAGGTGCCCCCAAGGTTTGGCCATATAGCTTGCTGTATGCGGGATACTGTACTTTGTACTGGTTCCCTATCCAGCAGCGTATTCAGTGTATATAGATTCTGACCTTAATTCACAATTTATTATCTCGTTGACTCTGCTCCATCATACCACACTAGGGACTTGTGCATTTCAGTCTCTTCGGTCCCGGGTCGTGGCACCCTACGGTCGGATGAACATGGACTCTTGACTGTCCCTCGTATGCAAGCGCTCTTGCTACGCAAGCTTGCATACATACAGATACTAATAAGTACCTAGATAGACTCTACAATAAAATATATGGCACCGGAACGAACAGAACTATGAAATGTGTACATATCGGCCTACAGCTTTAAGTTGATTTTATTATGGGATGTTCTAATGAGCAGAACAGGTCTGATCGATTCTCTTCTTTGAATGCAGGTTATTCTCGAAACCCCGACGACAGAGACCGTCCGCATGGCAGTGACATTGACACCAAGGACACATTGAATGACGCAGAACCAAACGATCAATGCGACCAACCGGAAGACGGTTCGCCGCGAATTGAGCCACCTAGTGACGAGGCAATTACAGGTAACAGGTCATCAAGTACACAGCTCAATACTCTTGCCACAAGATATACTCTGGGAGTGCCAGTCCCAAGCCTGGATAAAGGAGGAGGGCGACGCTACTGAGCTTTGTTATCACACAGTGTCGTTAAACTGAAACTACTACTATACTAATTGCAGCGAATCAACAGAACAGGGCTACTATTACTCGCAATTGTAAACTCCAAATTTCTAAAGCGCAGGGCACCAACTTATTCACGAGCGCTGCTCGTAACAGAGGGGTTGTCCAGATATGTCCAGTGGAAATCCGAGTATTCATCGTTAATCATCGTTAACCTCAAGTAGGAGGCTAGTACAGTATTCTTGTCGTATGCACCAATTAGGCCTAGGTTAAGTAGGCCTAATTGGTGCCAATGTAATAGTAGTAAGGCCAAATAGTAGTAAGATTCATATTCTTGATCAGCTTTTTCGTGGTATACGATGTTCGTTCAGTGGAATAAAAATGGGTTAAATAGTTAGGTCATTCTAGCAGTTCAAATCATCATAATTATCATCAGTTTCGTTAAAAACAACAACAATAATAATAATTAGCAAAAGGGTTGAACTGTGCTGGTATGTGGGAGCCCTATTATAGTGATAACCCTTTTAGAAATCTAAGCTCTGTTTGCTTATTGACATAATGTTTCCTATAATGAACTTTAGCACAACTTAGGTAAGCGTAGGCAGAGCGTTTGTGAGATACTCAGGACCCTATATTAACATTTTTAATGTCCAACTAACTAAAGTGAATCAAAGTCGCCGAGGGTGGAAGTTTCAGACCTCGTATTCATTTTGATACTATATAAAGGCGCTATAAAAACTAAAATTCTCTTTATCCATCTCATCATCATCGTCCTCGTCATCATCTACATGATAATCAGCCCATCGATTTGATTCTAAGTAGTTATTTAATAATTCAGTTTATTAATAAATTTGACTATTTAGTTTATTGATAAATTTAGTTGTTCAGTTTATTAATTAATTTAACTTTTCCGTTTATCAATTAATTGCAATTAGAAGTCTGGTTGAAACGCTAGTAATGTTTCGGCAGAGGAAAGGCGTTTCTCGAAAGGTGGCCTGAACCTTGACCTTGAACTGGACTCTGGACATGGAAGAACCGCGAAGGAGTCCAGTCCGGACGTGGCTCTACCAGCGATCGAGAAACAAGAGAAGGAAGAGAAGTCAAAAAAGAAGGAGAAGGAGAAGCCAAAAGTTGTCAGCATTCGACAACTGGTAATGCCTCTCTGCCTCGGAATTTTACTGTCTCTGTCTGTCTCTGTCTGTCTCTGTCTTTGTCTGTCTCTGTCTCTCTCTCTCTCTCTCGGTTTAGCATATCAACTTAATATGCAATCTAATATAGTCTAACCTGACTAAGCAAAAGTTACGAAATCATACTACCCCAGCCTAACCTGATCCAATTCTACCAATTCCATCCAATCCAGAGGTCGAATTTCTCAATGTCCAAATTTAACATAGCCTAAATAATAATTAAAAACAGCTCATCTGTGCTAAGTGAGTGTTTGAGTGATTGAGGATTGATTTCAAATTCAATTGTGAGGATTGATTTCAAATTCAAACTCTGACGTCTCCTATTATACTGTACAAGTGTCTGCATAACTGCTCACCAAACTGCCCCCCACACACACACAATCCACCGGTATATAATGACTCTCTTCGATTGTGCTCGTCAAAGTCTTCCAGTGTCTTCTTGCTCTGACAGTTGACATTTTAAAGCACCAATAATCAGTGGCGTAACGAAGGGGGGCAGAGGGGGCAGCCGCCCCCGGGCGCAGGACCAGAGGGGCGCAAAATTAGCTTTCAGTGGTACACAGGTACTATGACAAGAACGATTTGCAAAAGTCAACAAGAAAATTAAAAGGGAGCGCAGTCATCAACCCTTGCCCCTGGGCGCTGAAAGCCTTCGTTACGCCACTGCCAATAATACAACGCCCCACGTACGCTGTTGTAGAGATCAGTGTAATTATAATTCCAAGTCAAATTGCAATTGCAATTTGCAGTTAGGCCTTCAGTTAAACTTACAATTACTTACTTTAGCGTAGGGGGGTTGACGTGTGGTCTGGTCATGTGCCATCGCTGATTAATATTGTTCCGATGTGTTTAGTTTCGTTTCGCTGATCGGATCGATTACATCCTGATGATGTGTGGAACGATATGCGCCTGTGCTAATGGAGTTGCCATGCCACTGCTTCGGCTCATCTTTGGAAATTTAGTAGACGACTTGGTGGAAGCAGGGTAGGTCGTCTATATATAATAAAAATCTATAAATAAGTCTTTTAAGATAAAGCGCCATTGAAAATGCACTGTACGGCGAACCTAGATCCAATTTGAGGTCATAGTATGTTTTTCATGATACGGTAGCCCATTGGCTTGAACGCTCGTCTTAGACTCTTTTACGGTGCAGTGGCTGGTTCGATTCACCCCAAATAGGTTACTGCTAGTGAAGGACCGATTGACATCTTTTGTCAATCTCCGATATCGATTACTTAACCTGCTTTCTCGCCGATTCCGATTCCTTAATCCGGTCCTGGTCAGATCCACGCAGCAAGATTCTCAATTGACGATCTTAATTACAATATAACTGTTGGCTTATATATTATGCGACCTAAGTCTGTGTTTGCTACAGGAACCTCGTTGAAGAAAACTTTACATGGACTCAAAAGACACAGGATGACTTTATGGACAACGTAATTCGTCCGAATTGCATTGACTTTGTCAGCAAGTATTCTTTACTGCTTTCAAGTATTAGTCTGCGTACTGTAAGTGAGTGTACTTCAATGAAAGGCAATAAGCTAATAATCAGGCCTACTCTTTCAGTCTCTTTTCAGTTAAATACCAGTCTCTTCACAAATCCTGGTTCCAAAAGACTCGAATATTTACTATTATAGGCTAGACTTTAATTAGTTTCTTCATTGATTCTTAACTTCATTAAGAATAGGGTTTCTTCTTATTGAGCAACCTTCGTCATTCCTTGTTTGAACCCATTTGCCTTTAGAGCTTGAGCGACGAGAGCATGGGGATAGCATAGAGTAATTTGGCTTCACTAACTGAAATAAGCTAAGAGATAAGATACACCAATGTCATATTTATGAGATAAGATGTTGAGATGATAATATTTAAAATTTATGAGATGGGTAGATGACAGGAATAGTCTATGATATATGAGATAGAAATTATAGATGAAATAAGATGGTTGATATAAAGTGCAGGGGCGTAGCCAGGAAAACATTTCGGAGGGGTTTTATGTTTTCGGGGGGTTTCATTGGAAATAATCGAAAAAGTTCAGTTTTTGTACTTCGTATATAATTGCATAGAAAGAAATTCGGGAATTTATTAAGGGGTTGATCCCGTAAACCCCCCTTAAAAAATAATATGCCCAGGATATGGTGGGTGAAATAAATGGAAGGTAAAGAGGCAAGACAAGGTCAGGTAGTGACAATATTTCATGACTTGACAACGAACCTATTGTCTGCTTCAAAAGACGCACCGCCCTATTGTTCTGTGTCCGTGCACAGAAACCGCTGAAGATTTCAACGAATCCTCTGCATTAAATTTCACGTGCTGTGCTTTGTGCGATGTTGTAGTTGTCGGTATCTGCGTTCTGTTCGTCGCTTACGGGCAAGTGGCGTTTTGGCTGACGACTTCTCATCGCCAGACGAGCAGAATACGACGCCAATACCTTCAAGCCGTCCTCAGACAGGAGATAGCATGGTTTGACACTCACGATGCTGGAGCAATTGGCATCAGACTAACAGAGTAAGAACTGGCTTATTTGTTGACTGTAGCCAGGAAACTATTGGGGGCGGGGGTTTCCATTGGACATGGTCGCAAAAGTTAAGTTTTCTTATATCGCATATAAAAGCATAATAAAAAACATTTCGGCAATTTATTTGGGGGATTTGAACCCGTACCCACCCCCAGTAAATACGCCCGTGACTGTAGCTTCGAATTTACATTTAAAACCTTTAATTACGTCATTTTGTTTAGCACAGGCTAAGTTTGAGCTATATATGTGAAGCAAGCTCAAAATTCAGTTAGTGTTTTGCTATAAGTCGAACCTTCTTCGAGGTTATGTTTAACTACACAACTCGAGTTGGTTAGGCCCACTGTGTAGGGACCTTGACCAAGTCCCTCAAGCACAGCTACTAAACGCCATTTGTTGATGTCTCATCATTAGATAGTGGCGCTTAAAACTAATTATAGCAATCCAGTGACACTGTTGTCACTTTTTGAATTAAAGCATTAAGAAATTAATTAACTATTCGGTTCTTGTAGACTGTATATTTATAGTATAGCTACCTTTAGAAACCTTTCTTCGTGGCTAACAGCCTGAGGTGAAGTATGTGATGATTAACAAAACGTCATCATCTGTTACAGTGACATTAATAAGATCCAGGCTGGAATTGGAGATAAGTTCGGAGCTATCTTTCAATTTCTGACTACATTCGTCGTTGGAATGATCATTGCTCTCGACAAGGGATGGAAACTGGCGTTGGTCATTCTCTCAACAACTCCTCTGTTGGCTGGCTGTGGAGGCATGATGATGTTTGTAAGTTGGCTCAGTTTTATACCTTACTAGCAATTTTTACCCGGCGTTCGCCCGGGTTTCCCCCAGGCGTAATTTTTAACGGCTGCAAAGTAAAGGCTACTTACTTACTATATTTGCTGATGCCTAGCTTCAAATATTTAAAAAATGTCCAAATATCTGAATGGAAACGATATTTTGAAGGTGATTCATAGTTGTTTTGCCCGTGTACCCTGCCCGAGGTTCTGTTTAACTACATAATTGGAGGCAAAAACTTGAGATGGCTTAGTGGGAATTAGGTCACCAAATCTACTAAATGGTTGCGCTGACCTAGAAATCTCGCCCGTGGCGACTTCTGATTGGTTGCTAGATGCACTGTTATGACGTAAGATTGCCCTTTAATAGCATGCGTTACGTGAACAAATGGCCTTATATGATTGGTATTGAAATAAGCTCGCTTTGAAAAGTTCTTCGTTAAAATGGCCATATATCGGCGTTTAAATAAAATTGACGAACTGAAAATAGTCGCGTTGACCTAGACGTTGCGTAATAATAAGTTCGGTAAATCTTTCAATTTCTGACTACATTTGTCGTTCCGAATGATCATTGCTCTCGACAAGGGATGGAAACTGGCTTTGGTCATTCTCTCAACAACTCCTCTGTTGGACTGGCTGTGGAGGCATGATGATGTTTGTAAGTTGGCTCATCTGTATAGCTCATTTTTTCAGCTGTACGAAACTTGTTTGGGTGAAGAAACACAAACTGAACGATGCTGGATTCCGGTTAGGGATTTCTTCGTTTGTCTGATACATTTGCCACTTCAAAGTTCTATTAGCTCATTTACTGAACTAATTTGATGCGTTAATTAATTATTAACGAACGAATTACCAATAGACTGTGTGAAAATACTTTTTTGCAAGTGGATGAACGAACAAATGAAAGAATGAACGTTTGAACAATGAATTGGATTGATTGAATTCGAATGTATGAGCGAGAGAACGAAGAAGTGAATGTTCGATCGATAGAACAAAGGAAAGTGCGAAACAATAGCGAATTAATTGAGCAATTGATTGAATTGTTCTTTACAATCACCTGTCAGCTGATTACGGCATCAACGAAGAAGGAGTCGGAGGCATACGCTAAAGCAGGAGCAATAGCCGAGGAAAGTCTTTCGGCGATTAGAACGGTCGTCGTCTTTGGTGGGGAAGAAAAGGAATGTAACAGGTACTTTATGCCAGCGCTATTATGTTTTCCGACATCATCGTCATATCTAAAACCGTCGCGTATTGATGATGTACATGAGCAGTGAATCTCACTCCTTGGGATTTTTTCCAATGGAACCGGATCTTGGGGTCTACTGATGAGATGGATGGAGATTTTGCATAGCAGATCTTGGGATTTTGTTTCTGGAGGAGCTTGGTCTCGTCGGCTAGATGGTACTGAGAGGGACACAAGTAGTTGAAAAGTTCATTGATCTGAATTCGAATGATAGGCCTATTCCTGTAGCTAATTGTTGGGAAAATTCCTCCATGATAGTCTGCTCTTTAAACATAAACGAATTGATTATCCAAATTAATAATCGAATAGAATTAGAACTAGTAAAATGGCGTAGCTAATTATAATTATGAATTAGCTGTTTGTCTCATATCGACTAGCTAATCGCTCTCTGACTCTATTCAATTAGTTACCCATCTCTGGGATGGTTGGATGGATAGACGAATGAACGAATGTCTGGACGTTTGTTAAGCCTCTGTAAAAAAACTTTAAAGTGGTCTTTCGCTGGCCTAACTGATGTTACAGTTTGAAAAGTTCATTGGCTGTTGAGTGATATTCCTTAATGAATTGTTGGGAAAATTCCTTCATGATAGTCTCTCTTTGAGCATAAACGATATCTTATCCACAAGTTGCAACTAATACTGCAAATGGCAGCGAATCAGTGCAGTGCTAACAACACGGAGATAATTTTGGCATAGCTATCATCGACCAGATTTTTTTAGATAGATAAGCAAAAGTCCGACATACTCGAATGTGGTCTCTGCTGCTCGGAGGACTCTTACCAGCCATGCCCTAAAGGGACGATCGCACATTCGTGATGATGATGACGATGACAACGACGATGATTTCAAACACCTAGGTTACCTAGAACAATCCTTTCCAACAGTCTCTGAACTTGCCAATATAGCCGATGCCAAACTCCAGTTCTCCATATTACACAACCCCAGGCATGTACTTCACCAACTCCTACCTCCACTCCGACCCCTCTCCTCTCACCAATTAAGACCTAGAGCACACAACCATACTCTCCCACCCAAGGACAACTCTCAATTTATACCCAGATCCTTATATAAAAATATTTACTAGTTTATTTTAAAATTTTCTAATTACTTTTGATCATCCATTACCACTCATGTTAGCATTTCTGCGGTTTTTCTCAGATTGTTTTGATAAATAAAACGAATATACATGTGACGTAGTATTGGTGTATTCCAGGTACAGTGATAACCTGAAGTATGCGAAAGTGTTCGGAATAAGGAAGAGCATGATTAATGGAGCAGGAATGGGACTGACGTACTGCATAATGTTCTGCACCTACGCACTTGCGTTCTGGTACGGTGGTATGCTGACAGTACCAAAGAAGGACGAGAACGGAGTCTATCATGCAGAATACACGATCGGTCAACTGCTAGTTGTAAGATCAGTTATCGCATTTGATTAGTATCTAATCGATTCTGTATATTTTATTTAATATCTAAGACATTATCTCAAAACTATCTACTCTCTTGATGTGATGTAGGTACATCATCATCGCCATCATCACCACCACCATCATCATCATCATCATCATCATCATCATCATCATCATCATCATCATCATAATCATCATCATCATCATCATCATCATCCTCGTCGTCGTCGTCGTCATCATCATCATCATCATTAATTCAAGTAGCCTAGTACTTTGAGAGTGTCCTTGTCGTTTCAAAGCAGGATATTAAAATATCTTAACGAGTATAGCCTTATTACAATGGACTCAGGAAGGGTTACTATTAGTAGAATTTTATTGACAAAAAGACGGTAGTTTGAAAAATTTAAATAGGATGGGCCTAATGTATGAAAACTCTGACCTATTCCTTAGCTGTCCCTAATGTCTGAAAATCGATATCACTTCCTTAATTGTCTTCAGAAGGGTCCTTTAAACGCGACAGTATTACAGAGCTGGTCATGGGCAGAAAGACATTGGAAATAATGTGGGATTTTGCACCTTTGCTAATTGTAATTTTTATGAATTTAATTTAGGATGAGTTGAAACATGTGAAAATGTAGCACTACACGTACATTGACAGTTGTATGCTTTAATTTATAACGTTTTCCTCTGTTTTATGATTCAACAGTTTTGGATGTTTGGCATATCTGGCGAAGCACTTACGCATCGTATCAGACAAATGACTTTCAGATGTCTACTTCGACAGGTATTCAGTCAGTCAATCAGTCAGAGTCAGTCAGTCAGTCAGTCAGTCAGTCAGTCAGTCAGTCAATCAGTCAGTCAGTTAGCGAGTCAGTCAGTCAGTCAGTCAGTCAGTCAGTCAGTCAGTCAGTCAGTCAGTCAGTCAGTCAGACAGTCGGTCAGTCGGTCAGTGAATAAATGTCCCCAGTCCATTCAGTTTAGTCAATCGTTAGGTCAATAAGTCAGTCAGCCAGTTTTTCTAGAATTTCAGACTATGTTAGACCACGTCAACTCCCCTTGAGTAGGCCTACCTTAATTTCGCCAGAAGACAGTAAAACATTTGACGCAACAGCGCATCTGCCACAAACTATAGTACGAAAGAAATATCAAGAGCATAAATTATACCATAAAATGCTTCGTAAACATTGCCAGTGATGTTAGATATTAAATGACAGGGACACCGAGATGCTTAATAACTTGCGATACGAGTCTTTGCCTCTATTTCGTCTTCGATTGATAACTATTCGGTTCTAGTTTTGGTTGAATTAGTTTTGCTGCGCCTCTCCTCTAAAGTGTGATCACTACTAAGATTATGAATCTCTGATTTCAGTTTATTTTTGTCGCTTTCCTTAGGAAATCGCGTACTTTAACGATCCGAAAAACAGCGTTGGTGCATTGGCAACCAGATTGGCTACCGACGCATCTGCAGTTCAAGGAGTAAGCACCTGGTTGTAGTCTCTTGTACATATGGAAGTGGTTATAAAGCTTTCTCTGAGAACATGTTGAGGGTGCTATCTGATAGGAGGAGAATATGCAGCTCTTCTCACTTACGTTCTGTTAAATTGTGCGTTCTGTATAAACAATTATTGTATTTATCAAGGTATGTATCAAGGTAATAATAATCAGTGTAAATTGTTATGTGTTATCTTGGGTTACAAAATAAACGAAACGAAACGAAACGAAATAAGTTATTGAAACACAGTCGCAGCCTTGATGTATGCATGCGCTTTCTCCTTCTGTTCGCTCTACCATTCTAACTAGCAGTCTCTCTTCTTTCTTCGCTTTTCTCAAAACCGGCTTCTTTTCGCGGGGCCTTGCGCACTGGAAGCGCTTCTGAACGGTTCACCTTACTAGAGGTGCTTTACAAATGCTTAAATACAATACAATACAATATTTTAAAGGTGCTTTAAGAGGTCTGCTGTCTTCTTATTAATTAAGGCAACAGGCGTCCGATTGGGAATGATGCTGCAGGTCGTTGCTTGCATCGGTGTTGGTCTCATCATTGGATTCGTCTACAGCTGGAAGTTCACTCTCTTCATCGTTGGCGTCGTTCCTTTCTGGCTGATGGCGACCGTCATTCAGATGAAACTGGCCAAGGGATTCTCCGGAAAGAACAACAAGGCATTGGAGGCCGCCGGAAAGGTAAGGACTCCGCAGTTGTTTCATCCATATAAATCTATTGATACATTGCAGTGAAATGCAAATAGAATGCAATGCGCACTGCAGTCAGAGGCGAAAATCTGTACATAACTTTGGGACAGATTTTTTTCGGGGGCCGGATTTTTGCATTTTGGGTGGACAGATAGGCCCCAGTCAAAACTTGAAGGACCAGTCCCCTCTGTCCCCCATGATTCACGCCACTGACTGCAGCGCAGTGACCACGATGTGATACGATATACGGCGACTAGTCCGGTCTAGATATCTACCGGAATCCTACCAAAGTTTAGAGCAACTCTGGCAGAAAGCAGACTCCAACCTCTTTTCAAAGATCATCAGCAATCCTGCACATGTATTACATCAACTACTGCTTCCCGCGAAAACTGTTTCATACTCGCAACGCCCCAGAACCCACAATAGACCAAAGCAAACTCTATATATCGTAAAACATTTGTCACACAGATCCTTTATACTTAAATTCATTTTTTTTATCTATTTGATGAACTACTGTATGCACACTTATAAATGCGGTAAGCAGTTGATTTTGCATTAAAAGGAATTACTTGCCTACTTACTTACTTACTTTTATATGATATTGATATGTTATTTGTAGGATAACTATGCTTTACTGTAGCTTTAAAGGCGCCGTATCAATATTATAACCACACGCATCTTCACGAGTTCCAGTAACAATTAAAATCATAATCTTCAACAGCGTCTTTGTCGTCAACTCGCCCTGCAGTTGCTGCAGTCATTAGTTGCTAGTAGCCAACTCCAGTGACTTATATTGCGCCGCTATCACAGTCAAATAGATCACAAATATACACATACAAAAGATTGTATATTGTTAATTAGGACTTTTCTTAAATCCAGGTGGCGAATGAAGCGCTCGGAAATATTCGAACGGTGGCCTGCCTAACGAAGGAGCTTCACTTCCTGGAAGAGTACACGAAACTCAACCATCCAATTGACAGGTACGAAACACATCGGACTAGCATTAAATTTCTTTAACCAAGCTGACGAAAGTATAGGCCTACTATATACGATGAAATTCTATGTGACTATGTCTTGTTATCTCACTGAATGCCAGTTGTAATGTGCCATTAATCTGCACTTTGAACTGTCTGTTCTGTCTCCTCCGATCTTCTTATCTAGCTTTATAATTATATTCAAACTCTAGTTGACGGTGGACTTCTTATTCTAGGCAAAGAGAAGGCGGTCGTTCATTTGCTGTCCCTTGACAGCAAGGTCTGGTCTTGCGGCTGAAGGCATACCCAACACCAGCTGTGTCCTTAACCTCTTGTATTTTTATTGTATTCCCTGGATCATACTGCTTTCCATGGTTTGTGTTGCATATATAACCTCTTTTATTTGCTCTGAAATCCGTACTGCATAGCATTGTATAATATAATTGTATGGCATCAATATATAATCTGTGGAGTTTAAAGAGGTGCACTTCAGTTACCCAATGAGGCTGTTATGTAAATTATTATTTTGCATTTCCTGCTTGGCATTGAGTTTTACCGTATGCCCACATACGTTTCTATGTTGTACTGAAATGCACTGTATTATAGGGTATAAATCGCACTGCATTTTCTTGTACATAATATTTCCCGTATTCTTATCCATCATTAGATTTTTTTATTGCTGTTATGTTTCTTTAAATTGCAGGCAGAACCTTAAAAGCGCCCAGCTGTTCGGGGTCGTCTTTGCAGTCCTGCAGAGCTTGCTGTTCTTCGCCTATGCTGCCATCTTCTACTTCGGCGCCTGGCTCATTGCACACGACGGTCTATCATACGAAAGCATGTTCAAGTAAATAGCTGGACATAATAATTATAGCATCATCGTTAGTTATTCACGTTAATAATTCATTGATATTCTAAACTGTTGGCTTATAGGCTATGACGCCTGTTGCTAGTAGGTACAGACGGCAAGTGAACAACTGCACAGGCTATTGCTAGACTTTCATATTAATCACATCCGGGAACTAGTCTAATCCAGTGACTATTATATAGCGCCGTCATCACAATGAAAAAATCACCTATCGATGATAACTTCTAAATGAAACCGTTATCCACAGTCTTAGGCCGTTGAGGAAATCCAATCGATACCAGAAAAGTAATTGATCAGTGTACTGGCAACAACTCACCCTCGCTAAAGTTAACTGGAACAACGTTTGTTTTAGGGTCTACATAGCCATCATTTTCGGTGCAATCTCCCTTGGAAGAGAAAGCACCTTCGCCCCTGACTACGGCAAGGCTAACATAGCAGCTGGGAGAATACTCGCTCTACTCGACCGCAAGCCATCAGTCATCAACAGCGCCTCAACAAGACGGACTCAAACCGGTCAGTTTTTACTACTAGATTTAGGTAAGTCTTTACTTAAAAAACCCTTGCCATGTGCTCCGTGGCCTGTTCCCCCACACCGACAGAGTAAATACAACCTTCGGCACCGGTCGCATAATTTTACCCTGCCTCCGAAAGATAACTATAACTACATTCCCCGAATACTTTATAAAAAAATTAATGCATATTGATAATCTGTGTTTTGCCTCTGTGAACTGAGATGAACTGCTCTGCTAATTGTTGAACGACGCTGAGTAACTAGTTGCGTCTATTGTCAACTAGCTTTTTGAATAAACGAATATTTGATTGATTGATTGACTTTACTACTGGAATTAGATCAGTCTTTACTTTATTACTGGATTTCATGCAGTCTTTACCAGTACCGGTAGTAAGGACATGACCGAAATCCAGTAGTAAAGACTGACAGAAATCCAGTAGTATTATGAATACCGTGCCATCGTATATTTTGAGAGGTACATACAAAGAGAATAAATTTTGCGACTTGAATCTCTTGATGCATACATACACAAGTACATACACAATGTACAATTGTACATACCATGTACTACACAATAATTATACACATACACAATCACATACAAATAGATAAATACACAAGTACATATTATCAGTCAGGGCTACACAAGTAGCATGTAGGCATACGTACATACACATGTATTAGGCCTTACCTGTGTTTTCTCTGACAGTAGGCCTATAATTGACGGTTAGCTTATGTGTTTATTCATTACAAACAATCGATTTTATATAATTAATTAACTTATTATCCACAATGTTTATTACCAGATATAATAGTAGTGTATGTTACCGGTGGATTTTCTATGTCTATGTGCAGAGTTCATGCTCAGGTTCTGTGGAATTTAAAGAGGTGCACTTCCGTTACCCAATGAGGCCGACAGTCGCAGTTCTCAGAGGACTCAGTCTGAAGGTCGAACAAGGTCACACGATTGCACTGGTGGGAGCTTCCGGATGTGGCAAAAGCACCACGGTACAACTTCTCGAACGGCTTTACGATGTTCCAGATGGACAAGTGGTAAGTTCGGGTTACAGAAGTTACGTGTAATCGAAAAGCAACGAAAATCTCTATCTACCACTACTCTGGCTTTCTATTCCAAACTGAAATGCCTACGCTACGTGAATAAGCTGGTGCCCTATACGTTTAGTGCTTTAGAAATTTCGGTATTAATTTTATTATAACGAAATGATTCAGTAGTGTACTATACTCGACCAATATCGCACTACAAAACGTTTGGTATAACGGTTTTATATTTTAGTTCTTTATGTACTTTGTTGTTTAGCTGATTGATGGTAACGATGTGAAATCGGTGAACGTGTCTTGGCTACGGTCTCAGTTGGGTCTCGGTTCACAGGAACCAACGTTGTTTGGGTACAGCATCCGAGAGAACATAGCTTACGGTGACAACAGTCGTCAGGTCAACATGGACGAAATCATCGCAGCAGCCAGACAAGCGAACATCCACAGCTTCATCGAAACCCTCCCTAAGGTAAATAAACTGCAACAGTGTTCCTTTCGATTCTGTAGAGCACCTAAAATTTAATTTTTAAAAATTAAAAATATTTCGACCTTATTCAAATATTTTTCGTCCACTGTCTGTTTATGAATTCTAGATAGAGTTTATTTCGTTCATAGTTCATTTTCTTCGCAGCTGTTAGGCCTATCTACTTATTTCAGATTTGGGATTCCGACATTATAAGTGATAAGCTGAAACAGAGAGCTTGCGTAGACTCAGACACTAAGTGGGCCTAAACTTCCTGTGTTGATAACTTTGTGACAGATTAAAAATGTGTGCAGTACTTCCTAATTGGAATTTTTTTATTAGAATTGTCTCTACACAACGGGAGTCTATGCATTATTAATTAAATATTCATTATCGATTACATGTTAATTGTGAAAAACAAGTAAAACAATATTTCCGGCGTAGCATTCATTGTACTTGTTATGTCAATCAATCAATCAATCAATCAATCAATCAATCAATCAATCAATCAATCAATCAATCAATCAATCAATCAATCAATCAATCAATCAACAATCAATCAATATCAATAAGTTGTTTCAATTGTTTCAATTCAATCAATCAATCAATCAATGAATCAATCTTGGTTCAATCAATCAGTTTGTTTATTGTCGTGAAGCAACATAATGTACAGCATACATGAAGAACATATAATAATTATTGTTTAATGTACATAATCCATAATCGCAGCCCCACCCCTGCCCCTTCCATTTCACCTTAGAAGAAAAACGATGTCACCACAAATGAAATAAATAAGATTGTTTTCTTCAGCAGTTTGTAGGTACATTCTGCAAATAATAACCATGAAACTTTGTAACATGATACAATCAGAGCAACATGCAATTGTTCGAGTAAATTCTGTTTGTAGGGTTATGAAACAAGCGTTGGTGACAGAGGCACACAGTTGAGCGGAGGACAGAAACAGAGAATAGCAATCGCAAGAGCACTCATCAGAAATCCAAAAATACTTCTTCTAGATGAAGCGACTTCAGCTTTGGACACCGAAAGTGAAAAGGTTTGTAGAAACTGTTTCAAAATGAGATGCAGTCCAGAAGTGAAACAACAGTCAACAACACTATCGCCTCAATTAGGAGTTCTAGTTTTCTCATGATTTTTAGCAGCAGTAGAAATTATTTATTAGAAACTGGAGCAGAAGGAAATGAATTAGTGTAACTAACTTCGTCACAAATAAATAGCCTTCAAAGTGCAGAATCTTCTAGTTTGCAGGCCTACCAAAGGCATGCACTATAATACGTTGAGGATATTAAACCAAACACTCAGAATAGAAATATTTTCCTATCGTCGATGAGGTTAACTGCTTCTAATTCAGCTATGCCAATTTTAAAAACAAATTTGTCAATGGACATACGAAAAACTTGCCATCGACAGATTTACAGACCATGGTATGAGCAAAACTTTTAATTTTGTGTTCATAGCAGTAAATGTTGTTTTTTCGATCAGTAGTAGATCTCAGAAAACTGGTAGGCCCACCAAGACTTAGTGAAGACTGCTAATTGTCCATGAGTTTAATCTCAATTACCAGATCGAAATCTTAACGGGATTCGTTTTGAGAGCGGTTTGTGTTTTTCAAGAATGATTTTACAGAAAAGTCCTCACCTCAGCGCCCATTCCAGTGATGTTGCGTCTCATTATGTAACGTGCCCAACAGTACTATACGCAACAGACTTCTTCCACCGTAGCACCATGCTGTCTCCTCGGCTTGACCTCCCCGTATTCTGACCTGGAACGGACAAAACAACCTGGCTATTTCGGACTTGATTTTATATAGCGCCGGTGTTATAAGCTGGTCTCCCTGACACGGCTTTTGTGACGCTGAGAAATTTCGAAAATTTACATTTACATTACATTTCTGTAATACTATAAACTTTTGTTTGATTCAGATCGTGCAGGACGCTCTGGACAGAGCACAGCAGGGTAGAACATGTCTTGTGATCGCACACCGACTTTCAACAGTTCAGAACGCCACTCAGATCGTCGTATTTCAACAGGGGCGCGTCTCAGAACAAGGAACTCATTCGGAACTCATGACACGAAAGGGTCTCTACTACAGACTGGTTCTAACCCAGGGCCATAAGAGATAATCGTAGGCCTAAGCATTCAAAGACGTAACTGCGAAATTTATTCAGTTTAAGCTCTACTTTGAGGAGATATTAAACTGTTCAAAACTACTTAAACCGAGTGACGAAGAAAACCAGTGATGTTGTGGGGGTAATTTAAAGTCAATATGGACCAGAGTTTGATGCCTCTTTACCAGCTCTGTAATATTGAATATAATTTCATGCT
This sequence comes from Aporrectodea caliginosa, assembly GCA_020284085.1. Taxonomy (NCBI): domain Eukaryota; kingdom Metazoa; phylum Annelida; class Clitellata; order Crassiclitellata; family Lumbricidae; genus Aporrectodea; species Aporrectodea caliginosa. The sequence continues at coordinate 494,439 of JACEVL010000144.1, forward strand.
TACGTCAAAGCGCCTAATAGGCCTAGTGTTGCATTGTTTTCTTTGTTTACGTAGAATTTGTTGAGCGTGACAATGTAGCAATAATTATGCAATCAATGTAGCTGTTTAAGCCATAATTATAATTATTACGTAAACTATTCATCTTAGTCGCGAACGCACAAAGCTAGTATTTTTAATCGTCACTGTTAATTTTCTTCATTTTCTTATTCTGAATGTGACCTGACCTGCATCGGCCTCACTGGCTGATGTGTCTTCTCGAATGACCCCGGATTCTGACCTAAGGTACTATCTGACCTGGGCTACTATCTGAACTGGGCAGTATCTGACTTGGAGTAGTATCTGACCTGGGGTGGTATCTAACCCAGGGTTCCTGAGTAGTATCTGACCTTGGGTAGTAGACCTATCTGACTTGGACTTGTATCTGACCTGGATCAGTAGTATCTGACCTGGGGTAGTATCCGAACCGATCAAACAACCTTGTTCTTGTGGACTTGATTTTATATATCGTCCGTTGTAAATGATCTCTGTAGCGCGCTTTTTGTGTTGAGTTGTGTGTTTTTGTGTCGACAGAATTCGTTATAGTCAAGACTACAACTTTTGTGTATGACTGAGATATGTGACTAGACTGGATTCCTTGAAGAGTAATCGGGCGCTACAGAAATCTGGAAATCATGATTACCACTAGTCTCGGTCTCTCTGATTTTACGCAGCGCTTGTGAATTAGCAATAGTAATAATTGTCACCAACTGTTAATCCGCCACAGTACTTGATGCTATGATCTCAATTTAATGCTTTGCCTTTTCTAAAACAATCGGGAACCATTTTGTTTTCGCTTTTCTAAACTGTTAACTGGTAGCTATCGGTGGAAAATTTCTTTAGAAATGTCCTAGAGCTTAGTAGGCCTACTGTTATTTGTTGAATGATTTTATTTGGTTAAAATTAATAAAAATGTCTTACACGTCATTGAAATATTTCACCAGTGTTACTTTTCTATTTTCGAAACAATGACATACATGTATACACGTATTACACATACAGCCTATATATAGTGCCCCAAATCTCAGGCTGGCCGACTGACTTGACTGGCTGACTGCCAGACAGACAGATGACTGACAGACTTTAACTGAACCCATAGTGAGCCTGAGTTGGGTCTCTGATGGCAAATTAATGGTGGCCAGATGTAGGCATAGTTACGAAGGCCAATGTAGGTCCAATTAATGGGGCTGTCAGAGACTGCCCTGGCATTTGGGGGTCAAGAAAAGCTCTAGGGATCCGAACTGGCCCACACCAACCAAAACAGGCACGTAGTTTCAAAGACAACTGGCGATAAACCTTTGCATTCATAAATCCACAGTTGCTATAGATTTAGTAGCTTTAGCTTCTTGAACGCCCGGTTACTGAAGAAATGAACCTTGCGGTGGTTTAAGCTGCTTTTTAACCAGAAGCCCAATACTTGAATGAAAGCTGAGTATGTGTGAAAGACTGGAACATGAAGTAATCGTAATCTCCAAATTTCTAAAGCGCTACTCTAAAGCTAAGCGCGGGGCACCAGCTTATTCACGAGCGCTGTGTCATGTCAGAGGGGTTGTCCAGATATCGTTGTCCAGTGGAGATCCAAAGCCGCGAAAACCTCTAACGATTAGCAGAGCTGGGGGACATCGATATAGGATTCCCCAACAGGGACGAGGCAGAACACGGACCCCAATCCATTTTGAATCTCTTCCTTCTGCAACCCGAGTTACTCTGGTCGTTGATCATTAGTAGCTATCCACTCCAAATTGAGGTCTCGCCTCTTCAAGAACTCCTACACTAATCCATCCGATCCTCTGCCTTCCAATTAATCGTTCACGTCTTCAACGAGACCAGCCTTAGCAGCTGATCTGCCTCCTCTCTGTGATCTCTCTGGCAACCGGGCTCCGACTTCCACAGCTGCAGCATATCGATTTCTGCATGGACAACCCCTCTGATACGACGCAGCACTCGTGAATAAGCTGGACCCTCGGCCTATAGCTTTCGAAATTTTGTAGCGCCTTAATATTTTGGAGTTTTCGATTACGAGAAACGAATTAGGGTAATAATGAACGTATAATATGAATGTTATTCTATACTATCTATAGCGACCAACGTCATAGGATTGCGGGCAACCACCCTATGGGACCCGTGGGACGCGCGCCCCAACTTTCGTGCAGGTTGGAACGGTCCCCCGACTGTTAATAGAGGCGGCCCCCAGGACGATTCTCAGGCACACCTGATCGAACCACATATAATTATTATATGAAAATCAAATGCTGAATATTTCAGGGCGCAGTGTTTTAATTTTGTTTGTACTGCAGCAGCTGTCTCTGCATCGAAAAACCGCTATACTCCGAACAGAATTCAGAAGTAGCCTACATGTTATAATAGGCCAATACGCTGAGCTGGGAAATCTGCTCGCATCTGGCACATCGAGTACTACAAGAATAATTATCCAGACATAGACACAGACAGAAGAAGAGGGACTCTGACAAATAATTTAACCTAAGTTACCTAACTATGCAGTACCCTGCCAGCATTTTCATGGGCATTTGCTGGGGTCCATATGGGAATATGGGTCCTATAAAATTATGGGCTCAGTTTGGGTGTGCTGAAAGGATAAAGTCAATGTCGATGGCCCTGACAGCCATGGCATATGCTGCTCAACATTGAACTTTAAGCTTAAATTCCTTTGTAGCGCTATTGCCTATTGTTAATAGTAGCCTATATATAGGCTGTCGACATTTGAATAAAGAACTTTGTGCCTTAATTCTGGTCTGATTGACTTTAACTCTAGTTAGCTAGACCTCCTTCAACTTAGACTTATTATAGGTAGGCCTAACAGTAATACCCCCAGCCAACAACTCAAGGTCACACAATTAATTTGCACCCCAAGTTTCAGTTTAGCCTTTCATCTCAGCGGATTACCGAATTTGCTTCTACTCGCGTTTTCAGCTTCCTACTTAACGTATAAATATTTTATAGTTGGATATTCGTCGCAATTTTATTGTATTTTCGTTTAATCCATCAGTTGGAGCAGACAGCATTATAACGCCGTGCTAGCACGAGCTAAAACAGCGTTTGTATAAATCTGTCGTCTTGGTTGCATAGATAAAGTACCTCACCTCTTGCTATCTCTCCACTAGGTTTTCAGCTCAAAACGGAAACACTGACTTTTTCACAAATCCTATCCTGATTCCTCCTCTTCCCCTTAATTATAGCTCCTCGCACATTTTCATCTTAGTCGTCTGACTGGAACCTGGAACCGATTTTTAACCCTCCACCCCAACCTGCCGATCGATTTTGTTTTGACTAAGCGCTTATGAATAATAAGCTGGTTCCCGCGACATGGCTTTTTCGGGCGCTGTAGAAATGTCGAGATCACGACTTACGATTACTAGAACGACAGCTGTCCATCCTGTAGGTGATGGTCAAAGTCTCGGACGTGTATTGATCTTTAACTCGGTCACGAGCAGTGCTACCACACCTTGGGAATTTTCCCAAGATCTTGGAATTTTTGGGTCGACGGGATCTGGGGATTTTGCATGGGAATCTTGGAATTTTTCTAAGGTCTACACTCTACAGCGAATCAGATCAGATAAAAAAAAACTCGCTTATCTGCTCTGTCTGAAAGACGTTTATTAGGCCTATTGTGACTTGTAAACATTGTAATTTTTAATTAAATCTTATTGTCCATTTTTTCTTTGCCATTTCTTAGCTAGGCATTATTTGTGAACGTCTTGTGATTGTTAAAACGCACTTCATATTAAATTTTCATCACAACGTTTTCGACTTTTCAGTAACTTGGGATTTTCTGGTACACTTTTGGCTAATCTTGGGAATTCTTTTGGGGAGAGCTTGGGATTTCAGAAAATGAAGAGTAGTCGCACTGGTATGCACTATTGATCTTTATAGCGCGGTCACAAGTCGAGTGAAGTCAAGATGGAAGTCGGAGTCATCGGTCGTGGAAAGTCTTTTCCATCTGTCTGGAGTTTACGGACGTTTTGTCTGATAACCGGAGCCAGTCGTGGATTCGGACATCGAGCCGCTGCACGATTCGCCGCCAAACTGCCCGACGGGTCGTTCCTGCTTCTGGCGGCCCGTGACTCGACCGCACTGACCGGACTTCGGTCGTCCATCGAAGCCGAAAGACCGAAGATTCGGGTACGGACATGGACCACGGACCTTGCGGAGTTGGACGAGACGAAGATCGAAGGGTCCTTGAGGGATGTCTTCACGGAATGCGGCCTCGCCCCGAAGGACTTCGACCAGGCCCTCGTGGTTCACAATGCGGCCTCCCTGGGTGATGTGACCCGGGTGACCTCGCAGCAGGATACCGTCAAGGATCTGGATGCCTACTGGAAACTGAATCTGACGTCGATGGTCGTCCTGAATTCGGTTTTCTGGAAGAAATTCGGGGTGAATGATGTCCGACAGAGGGTCGCCATTAATATCTCGTCCATCTGCGCCAAACAACCACTTAAATCGTGGGCCATATACTGTGCGGGTAAGAACAAATGAAACGAACCCTTATTCAGGGATAGGTAAATGAATTTTATTGCTCAGTGATTAAGATGAACCAAAGAATGGCTGCATTTTTGGGGCATACTTTCATACATGCATGCATTAATACATAATATAAACATACTGCAAAAAAGGGTAATTCGCATAGTGGCTGGTGCTGCATATAGATCACATACTGCCCCACTATTCTACAAGTTCAACATACTAAAATTTGAACAAATCAAGCTTTATCAAACTGGTGAATTCATGTACCGTTATGACCATGGCTTGCTTCCTGCTGTTTATAAGGGCTTTTTAGTCTTGCTTCAGAAATACATTCCCATTCTACAAGAAACTCTAGGAATTATAGATACATCTTTGCTCGTACTAACTCCCGTCTGTTCTCAGTTAGAGCTACTGGACCTTCAATCTGGAATAACATTCCACAAGGAATTAGGCAATCTCCGTCATTAGTATTGTTTAAAAAAAAAGCTACGAACGTATTTGATTGGTGTTAATAATAATGTTTCTGGATGAATCCTAATGTCTGTGCATAATACTTACCTCCCACGCTGCCACGCATGTTTTCTTCTGCAATGATTCATTTATTTGGTTTTTTTGGTTTTCCTAATTTAGTTAAGATTCTGATTTGCCTAATTTGGTTAAGATTCTATCAAGTAATAGAAACTACCTACTGTCATACTTAGTAAACATTTCTAGGCCGTTGCATCTTTTTGTTTAACTTGTACATAGGTGGTCCTACTTAGTGGGATTAATGATCCCTTCAGGGCCTTTCCTTGTGGCCATCTCCTATCGTTTGTGTACTTTGTAACTCTGTAATTGTAAGATGATTGTTTGGTTTGGTTACAAAATAATAATATAAAAAACATACCTGTACATGCATCGTATGTATGTATGTTTAGGTAAAGCGTGGTGCTTCTGCGGCGGAAAATGCCGCCACGCAACCTGCGAAAATTTACTTCTGCGGCGGAATTTTTTGACATTTTATCTAAAAACAACTCTAACCCTAACACTGACCCTAACCGACCGTCACAGCGCTTAACCTGACCCTAACTGACACTCACGAGGCCAAACCTGACCCTAACCGACCCTCACGACGCCAATTTATAGGAAGTACCGCATTTTGAATAATGCGCATGCGCTGAAGGTTGCGCATGCGCAAAGCGCTTCCGCCGCAGAATTGTGTCGAAAATGTTACTTCTGGGGCGGAATTTTCCGCCGCAGAAGATTTATCCTTAGGTAAAACCATAGTTTAGGTTGGTAAATTCTCTTACTATCGGAAAAACGTTTCATGCGCTCTCTATTTTAAATGGAAGCTGGATTGATGACAAGAATTTATTTCTTAAATGGAATTTTGGATTAATTAAAATAATTTTTTTTTACCTAAATGGAAGCTGGATTGATGACAGTTGGCATGGACATTGGTAAACTGCCTTCTTACCAATTTGGGGCGCAGTGGTGTAGGGGTATGTTCGGTGCCTTGCAGCCCGGAGGGTTGCGGGTTCGAATCCACCTCAAGCCGCCAAAGGCTGGGACCCTAGGCAAGTTCTTCACTCACAATAATATTGCTCATGCGCTTTGGCGTGAAACTCCGATTCAGTGTCCGCACTGTAGTCTGGAGCGCCTCTGAGTAGAAATCTTGAAGGGGTGCTATAACAAGTGCTCATACATACATACAATGTATATATGGTATTAATTTACCAAATTCTGTTTTCATCAATCCAACTTCTATTTAAGTAAACAATTCTTTACTTCAATCCAGCTTCCATTTCAAATGACCAACTACAATTTACCAACCTAAACTGTGGTTTTACCTGAATTTTTATCGCACAGTCATTAAGGTGAACCAAACCATGGCGGCATTTTTGGGGCATACATACAAAAGCCTACATGCTTGCATAAATACAAATAAACAAACATCAAGAATACATAAATACATGCATACTTTCATGCATGTATACAACAGTTGGGATTTTAATAATAATGATAATTCTATGATTCTTAGTTGGTCAATCTTCTTATGACATTTTAGGGAAAGCAGCCCGACATATGCTCTTTTCAACTATGGCCCTCGAAGAACCGTCAATGCGCGTCTTAAGTTACGCGCCAGGACCTCTCGACACCCAGATGCAGATGGAAGCACGAACAAATACCGCTGACGTGGAACTAAAGACAATGTTTAACAGTGAGTTGGTCGGGAAAGTCTGTAATAGATAAATGAATTAATACAGGAGAGAAGAGCAGTTGCTTAAGCTAGCTCTGAGGCAGCCATGGGCATAAAGTGTTAGCGACTTGATTTTCTTGGCATCAGCTTATGAGGATGGGTGGTCGGTCCTCTGGGAACTCTCTCCCTGTGTCTGTCCATTCTGCTCAGTCTCTTATGTCATGTTGTTCTTGACTTAAGACATACCTCTTTCACTTAGACATACCTCTTTCAAATTGCTTACCCAGCTAGACTGACCTGATTTAGGCTTGGTTTTGGTGTGCCATTGGTTGATGCCTTGTGCATTAGACACTGGCACAATAGAAGTCACTATTTAAATACAATTACAAATATGATGTGTAGCATCGACTATTGTAACCAAGAATACATTTAGGTGATGGGTCTCTTCTAGTGACCGCTCCATAGTTCAGGTGGCATATCTCAAATCAGAGGTGCCGATCTGAGATCCGACTAGATATAACCACTAAGTGGGAACCAACATCAACACAGTTTTATCACTCGTGTGCTCTTAAGACTTTATCAAAGAGCTAGTTCTTTATTCAAAACAGTGACTTATTGTTGACAATTATTGACCGTAAAATCCCAAGGGAAATTTTTTCTTTTTCCCTTTTTCAATGTAATAAGTTGCGGTCTGCCAACTTACTGTCTTTCAATAAACAAAATTATAAATATATATCCACCATGGCCCCTCTGCAGAATTGACCTCCATCCTTGAATTTCCCACAGTGGAATATCCAGATGTGCTGTTGTATTTTGTAGATCTACACGTCGAGGGCCGCCTCTTGTCATGTGACCAGTCGCTCGATCGTCTGATAGGATTGCTCGATAAGAATTTGTTCGACTCAGGCGCCCACATCGATTTCTACGATCTGACAGAAGAGGGTGAACTGAACACCATATGAAAACACCATTGTATTTTTTTTATTCATTTAGTGTTTAAGAGGCTCGGAAAAAGTGAACTGGGTAGAATATCATTGGCTGTTTTTACCCAGTTCAGTGGCCGCAAGTCTCAACCTCCTCCCATTCGCTTAGTTTGGTTAGTTACTGTTTAACGACACTGTCATAGCAAAGATCATTAGCATTGCCCTTCCCTTTAAAGTAGGCTTTGGCCTGGCACTACCAGATTTAGCATTGCCCTCCCTTTAAAGTAGGCTTTGGCCTGGAACTACCACTGTCCTAACAAAGATTATTAGCATTGCCCTCCCCTTTAAAGTAGGCTTTGGCCTGGCACTACCAGATTTAGAATTGCCCTCCCCTTTAAAGTAGGCTTTGGCCTGGCACTACCAGATTACAAGCAGTGGTGGAGTTTCCTATTCAGTTTGTTTTAAGTGGTTATTTTGTACCCGTTCTGCACTTGAGAGCTGCATTATTGCAATCGGTTAATCGGTTACTTGCTAAACTAAAGTGAAGGAATATTTGATGGATGTTTTGCATAAGTATACCAGTTGAGCGCCTTGGCTTTCTGTATATTCTGTTAACGTTAAAGTGTTATCCACTGGCTGGATCCAGAGTTTAACAACTTCTTATGGTAACAAAGGCCGTTGATATTGACAGAAGTTATTTTGAACTGTTCTCACAGTTCCTATGGCTTTTGAATGCATTTTGTTGTTGAGAGCTGTTTTTTTTATACTCAAGCTGGTGCTCTGGGCTTCACTTTTAAGTGGCACTTTAGAAAGTTAGAGTTTACAATTATCAAATACTCAGTTCACTACTGTGACAAAGAACCACTTTGTCCTTAAATTACTAAATGAAAGTGTAAGGAATCTATTTTGTTAAAATTTGGTTCATGTTCATTTGTTGCAGTAGGTCATGGGTGTCAAAGGGTAAAGCCAAAGGAGCAATATCATTCCGCTGGCAGGGTTGCCCCTTTCTCATTACTATTTTTATATACAGTGACACTGACCATCAAAGCATGAATCAAAACCAGTAAAAGTGTGCCAGGGGCAGAAAACGATGATTTGCAGCAGAAGTGTTGAAGTTTTTTTAATGTTGGACCAGTGGCAATATTTTCCAGCTAGTGGCTGGCCAGGGTGCTGAAGGTGCCTGAGCAAAATGGGGGTAGGGGTCTGGGAGAGGGGCTGAGCGAGCTCATCTGCAGAAAATTTGGCAAAACTAAATCTTAAATGGTGTATTTTTAAGCATACAAATGTCAAATTAGGCTTATAAAATCTTAATTTTATCATCATTATCACGACCTCTAGTGGAGTGAGGATTTGGTATTGACTAGCCTGTTTCTAGCACAGCAATTTGATTTTGCTTCATAACCGGTGAAAAATGACAAATTTGAACTTTTATTCTCATATTGTGTGGTCGTTAGAGCCTCAATGTTACAGCCGCAGTCTTACGTCTGATTCAAAAGGAAATTTTATTTCTTTGACTTTCATAGGCAGATTGTCGTATTCGACATGGTTCTGAAGTTTCTAGATCTGCCCAGACTGAAATTTTGTCAGTTTATTCACGGCGGCTTTTGATGACAACCATCTGGCGGCTAAAAGGCGATAGATGTCCTGAAATATCCTTATTGAAACTGGACGCTCCCGGCTTGATTGGCTTTTAGGAGCAGCCATCTTTGTAATAGTTATTTGTCTACTTATGTGACATTGAGAGGCAATGGTAAAAGCTTTGACTGTGATTCATCAATATCCAATTTGCATTCCACATTCAAGTATCTAGATGGTTTAGTCTCTTTTCTTAGATGTTGAAAGTAGATGAAGAATTGTAGGAACTGCATATGTTTTAGCTATATATGGATATCGTTTTTGTTGAATTAGATGAATTTACCAGTGCTAGTCAATGGAAGCTTAGTTTACTTGGATTAATAATAATAGTAATAATAACAATACGTTTATATAGCGCCATAGCACGGGTAAGGCCAAAGAATTTAGGGCGTTGTACATGAGTTAAAAAATCAATGAGTCATGTGATTGTTTAAAAAGATGTCTTGAGCTGTGATTGGAATGTCTCCAGTGTTAGCACATTCTTCACTTGGTGGGGATGGTATTACATGTATATAATATGGGACCATGTCTACAGCGAACATTTCTACCTTGAGTGAAATAATAACAGCACATATAATAATAATTCTAGCCACACCTTTGTTATTGTGCACATGAAGAATTGTTTTAATTAATAATGCTAATAATTAGCCATTCCAGATCTTGTCATAATTTCTGTGATCTCCAGACATTTTTAATCCACAGATTACTGCTGAGTGTTGTAATTATAATAACAATTGTCATTTGTAATTGCTTTTTAAATTCCGAAGGTTCATGTTGTACCTCAGTGTCAAAAATTGATGCAGTTTCTTCTGTGGTATTATCTTTGTTAATTAAATACTACTATCTAATGACCAATCATTAATCAATGGCACTGAGCAATTGTGAGTGAGGACTTGCTCAAGGTCCCTGCACAGTAACCGTTTCAGGGGAGGGTCGAATTCATACTCTTCGCATTACAAGTTGAGCGCTTCAACCAATAGGCTACCATGTCTGACAGTTCACAATCAAGCGCACGAGATTCGAATACCCAGTACTTTTACGACCTCACGTATCACAAAAATCAGAGTTTTGGAATGTTAAGAAAATTAAGAAATAGTTGCATCCACTCGTCAGGTGTTTCAATATACTCCGTGGTAATCAATTATTAACTTGACTAGTCTGTATCATCATTGTCAATGTTTATTTGTGTTAACGAATTATGAATTATGAATATTAACTTGACTAGTCTGCATACTTATTGTCAAATGTCAATGTTTATTTGTGTTAACGAATTATGAATATCAAATATTAACTTGACTAGTCTGCATAATTATTTTCAATGTTTGTTTTACATTAACAGAATATGAATATATAAAATGATCTATGTTGTAAGAAAGTTTTGCTGTTAGCAAATACTAGTAATGCTATATTTTATGCTAAATGGATCGAAAGGTATTCACGTGTTATCATTTACACATAGGAATTACACAAGGCCTGGAATGCCAAGGTCTAACACAAAGGTTAAACCATTTAACACTGATTGAGTCTATAAACTTTGAAGAACTTTTCAGTATTCCTGTCTTTGACTAGGAATAATACACACAAGCCAATCAACTCTATTCAAGATTTCATTATGTCGCCCCAACAAGCAGTATGTTTGTCCATGTGTGTAAGCATGCGTGTATGTCTGTACTTGGACAATGCCCAGTGTGTTCTGGCTCCCATGCTTTTCAGCACCTTGAATAATGTTGGTTCCCGTGTCTTGGCTTTCTTTGGGCACTGTAGAAATCTGTAGATTACGATCAGTGCTCTTGCAAAACTTTTAAACAATCAGCAACTGAAGAGTCACGGAAAATAAATTTCTGAAACAGTTCCAATAAAAATTGTGTCCCATGAGATTTTACCTGCTTTTCTCTTTAACGGCTTTAAAAGCGCACAAGAAAAGAGCTGCAGTATCTCGAACACAGCCCTACAGTCACGGATACCTCCAACTGTCTGCACAGAACTAAACACAAGTTGACTATGGACAAACTGAGCCCGTTCACCTCCAAATAAATTGAAATACAAATTCCATAATACACAAAAAGTTTACAGTACACAGTAACAAAACAAAATGTTTTCTTGCACATGTACAATTAAAAGTGGATAGATTGCCCCTTTTGCTAAATGTCCTCATCTTGTTTGGTCTTAAGTCAAAAATTCCTTTAAATCCCATGTTTGTGAGGAATATTATTATTACCCATTTATTAAGCACCACTATCTAACGACAAATCATAAGTCGAGGGCGCTGAGCAATTGTGAATGGGAAGAATCTTGGTGAAAATCTGAGATGTCGGAAAAATCAGAAATTGGGCTCTGGTTGGTAAACAAAAAGTAATTGTATGTAATTGCAAATTTATATAGCACCTGTTATGAGAAGCAAATCAGAGGTGCTTTTGAACCTGATAAACCCAACCACGATTGAACAGAATGGTTTTAAGTGCTTTAATACGGAAATGAGGTAAAAAAAAAGAAAAACAATGCTCAAGTCATAGATATCAAAGTATTCTGTTGAAACAGTAGAGTCCAAAGTTTTGATCTGAATGATGTCCAGAAGAAGAGCAGTTTCTTATGCTAGCCCTGAGGCAGCCATGGGTATAAACTATGAAGTGTTAGCGACTTTATTTTCTTAGCCTCTGCATGTGACAGCAGGTGGCCAGTCCATAACGCTGTCCCAGTGTGATGCACAACAATAGAAACTTCTCAACAAGAAAAAGCTGCATCAATTATATTATCTGCATTATGCAATGTCCTGCTAATTAGGAAATCAGTTTGAAGCTTCTTAATTAGCATTTATCAAAATGAAAACCTACACTGCTCAATATAGATAAACAAACCATTTTAAATTACTATATTATCATAGTTGTCATTTAACGATATGCATATGCAACCATATCCTCTGAAGTCAGACGCTGTTGGGAAAATCTGCAGATTGAGGTCAGATTTTATCGATTCAGAATGTCATTTTTCGTAAAAGAGGCCAAGAAGCAGTTCGCTGCACAATTTTCAGAATGTGCAATAGATACAGATCACTGAAAAGGTTTCGTCTTAAACTGCATGCAACGCAACTAATTTAACCATTTTCCAAGTAAAATTCAATTTAATTTATACCAGACATTTAAATTTTACCCAAGATTTAATTCACGTATTTCGAAACCTCTCACTCTGAGATGCACATATTAAATAAAAAAAAGTAAATTTTTCACTCTGTTAGAAAATACGTGGTTTTCATAAGAATATTCAGCATTCCAGCCAAATGCGATCCAGTATTAAAGCATTTCTGATTTTCTTTGAGTTTGTGACGGTTTTTCAGGCACGGTCACATTTCATTACTGTATTTTCATATGTTAATACATTGCACGGATGATATTTTCTTATATTTTATTATTATTAATTATATTTTTCGACTGTAATTGCATGATAATCAGAAAATACCTGTGCTGCCCTCTATGATGTTAAACATCAAAAGGAACTAGGATTACATCAGTTAGTATAACAATGCACAGGAAACGGGAAGAGTCACCAGTGGTGGGCCCACGCACACAGTCTACACACATAGAGCCCCACCAAATATTTATATAGCAGCTTTTCTGAGCTTTTCACCATCGCTAGAGCAGAGTGCCAACACAGCCATGTATGAAAGACTGTATAAGTCACACGAACCAACATGAGAGGTAGCAATAGGTACGAAGTATTATCAGCATTATATATTAGCTGTAGTATGTGGGTGACAAGGGTCTAGCGAGAGGGTGCCAAGTGAGACAGCTGACCCCTGGATTGATGGGTATAAATTGAAGAAAAATAACATAGTAATTAGACACTTAATATAAATCGAAATTCATCTCTGGACATGGGGGTACGGATTTTGTCTTGTCCCTGGGTATAGCCATAGCTACGCCACCAAAGGCGGGTGGCCAGTCCTCTCCCTCGCCGCTGGGTCTTCCCACTGACAGTGTACAGTCAGTGTATTCCTAACCACTAGTCTATCATGCACACCCTTATCTGGCTTATTTCCATCTCGATTCATTGCAAAGACGCTTTGATATGTGTTGCCCATAGCCTGCTATAATTCCGTGTTATTAACAAGTTTCTAAGAACACAACTTCTGAATGTAATGCAGCAGGTTTCTGAATTCAGCACAATATCGAGGTTTAACTGTACAGTGTACATCAGGTAGTTTACGGGTAGAGGTTTCATTGTACAGTGTACATTAAATGGCTTACAGGTAGATGTTTTACAGTACAATCTACAAGTGGCTTACATGTAGAGATTGACAAGTCTGATATCAAAAAAAGAAACTGTACCTTACAAATACATTACCATATACTTGTTTTCAATAGGTTAAAGGTTACGAAAAAGATGATATTACCAGAGATACATTGCCTTAACAAATACGTCAGTGTACACTGTAGATTGAAGAGGATGAGCAAAAGACATCTGATATTAGCACAAATACTGAACAAATTCTTTTAAAATTGGAAAAAATGTGGAAGTTCGTTTCAGTTAACAACCGTGAACCCGTGACGACCCTCATGGCCTAGGTTCGAGGAAACGCCTTTTCAGCAAAGCCTTCGGCCTTTCTGCGTAATTTGACTGAGAAGGGCATTTACAAAGAAGGTGAGCACAGCTATGGAACTAGGTTGTCATGTCTTTGATCCTCCTATGCCTCCAAACCACGTCGTCATAGCAGACTTGGCCGAGTTCAGGGCATCCCCTGCAATAAATGGAAACACATGGCTACAGATTATTAATTTTATTAATAATAATAATATCTTTTCTTTAATGAAGCGCCTGACAAAACGCACTGCGCTGTACATTTACATGTAATGACAATTAAGCAATTCACAAGAACACAAATGACAGAAGACATAAATCTTAACTACTAACAGAACAGACAGCTTGCAATACACGGCGCTAATAGCAGCCTACAAAGCATGTCTGTCTACGGAACTCGATCTCGGTACCTCTCGCTCTCTATGCCAGTGTGTTATCCAATGCGCTATCGGGCCCAAAATTTTATTAATTATTAATTAGTAACTTCATGGAACAAGCTCGTTCTGGCAATTCACCATCTCCCTAACGTTACCTGTTCTTAGTTCCATTCACTGCTTACGACTACTTTCTGCCGTTTGGCCTGGGTCAGGAGCGCCTCAAAGTCTTGAAGGGCGCTATATAAATTCTGATTGATTGATTGGTGTCTAATGCACAAGGCATCAACCAATGGTACAATCAAAGCACTCGTTCTCACTTTACGTAAAATAGCCTAATCCAGACAGATTTATATTGTCTGTTTTTTAATCAAATTAGTAAGCATGCAAAGTCAGCCACACTGAACCTGAATGCTTGCTAGGGGCAAGGACTTAGTCAAGCAATGACCAAAGTAAAATAGTGGATCTTGAGAAGTCATTAGACGATTGTAACAAGGCATTTAAAGTCATTAAGTCATTAAATGATAGTAAAGCATTGCAATTCATTAAATGATAACAGCAAGGCATTTAAAGTAATTAAATAGCAAGACCAAACCAAGACGCCCGTGACCGCGTACCCAAATTGTTCCCCGGGCGAGCAACTTAATGCGAAAAACGTTCTTAACAAGAATGCTATACCTCATCTAATGTTATGTACACCAAAGTGCGGAAATGCAGGAATAAAGAATGTATTTACTTTTTACTTACTTTAGGTATGCATATTAGAGCATTTGTTATAGCACCCCTTCCAGATTTCTACTCAGGCGCTCCGACTACAGCGCAGACACTGAATCGGAGTTTCACGCCGAAGCGCATGAGCAATTGCGAGTGAAGGACTTGCCCAGGGTCCCTGCGCGGAAGCTTGAGGTGGATTCGAACCCGCAAACCTCCGGCTGTAAGGCACTGAACATACCCCTACACCACCATCACACACATACACACAAATTATCCATTCTTGGAATGACTCTCTTAACTTACCAACTGCCTTGCCTGTCTGCGTGACAACCTTTCCCGTTTGAGTGACAACTGCGTTAATCTTTTTGTTACGATCAGCTTGTTGGATAACCCTACGAAAGAAAAATCACTAGAAATCAGCGTCCATACTTAGAAATCTAAATGTACATGATCTTATACAGGGGCGTATCCAAGAAACAATTTCATGGGGTTTTTAGTTTTCAGGGGTTTCCTATTGGACATTGTCATATTTTTCTACATTTTAAGTTTTTGATAACAGATATGCATTTATTTCAGAGGGGTTTGAACCCGTAAAACCACCCCTAATTATGCCCATGATTTTATATAGCAACTGCATATGGCCTCGACCCTGTTAATTTTTCAATGAATTGATCGGTTGAGATGCTTCACCACTGCTGCCCATTTGCATTGGCACCACACCATTTAAGGTCCCCGTATATGGACCATGCAATAGTTACCATATGGTCTCGACCCTATTCTGGGCTATCTCCAGGCCATGTGCAACCAAAAGTTCAATTGGCGCAGGTCATCTTCCACTGTTCCTGTCCACGTGTGGCGGGTCCAACTGGTTCTTTCCAACCTCTCAGAGGGTTGGAAATCATTGCTCGCAAGGCTATTGCATGGTCCTGGTCACCCTCGCAGCCTCCTTTCCTGGATCATCCTCGACACTGGTAGCCTGGGAGGTGCATTGCATGGCAGTATAGCTCCGCGTTCTCTATATGTGCCGTACATGGGATGTGCAATATCCACCTGAGGTTTCATCGCTGGAGTCTCAAGAATTGCATGACATAAGTAAAGAAGGAAGAAAATGAGGAGAATACTTACTGGTTTATCCTTAGTCGAACGTCAGCCATACTGAGCTGTCCGTGAAATGGATGTCTGTAGAGAAAGCAACACACAGATGTAACGCATTTTAATTTCATTGAAACCAAACATCCATACATTCATTCGCAGAAATAATATAGCACCATTTAAGATGGTGCTCGACTCCTCCGAGTGTTACCTTTGTGCTCAAAATTAAGTGTACCATAAAAAATGTTCCAGCACATCGACGTACAGATGAACATACATGCGCCTCTGAGTAGTTACTTTGAAGGGGCGCTACATACATCTCGTAAATTTTGAATTATTGTTCCGTTCTTGTTCTGCTTATGCTTCATGGTCCAGTTAACTGGATAATCACTTGCCATCCATAAGGGTCCATAGTGTAGTGGTAACATCACTGACGTGAAGAGCAGTAGGTAGCGGGATCACTTCCAGAACCCTCCCAAAGGTCCACTCAGCCTATCAATCGCGAGATGGCGAGTTCGTAAAATGAGATGTAGAACGTGATGGGCTGTTTGCAAAATTTACAGTTAAATTCGACTCCTGTAATAACTTGTGATCATCCGTTCATACTGATTTGTAATCATACTGCATTGTGTCAGTTTGAAATTTGAAGATTATTATATTATTATTATTATTATTATTATCCTACATTTATTTTATGGCACATGGGCGACCCTAATGAGCGGGACGTTGGTCCCTTTTCTGGGTCTTCCTGTTTTATCACAACATTACCATATATTTGGTTTATTGTTATCTGCCGTTTATACCGGGAACAATAAACAAAATGTTATAGTTATACTCGGCCTGAATCTGTGTCATTCCAGGATGATTGCGACATCTCCACTGCTTGTAGTTGTGTGTCGTCTTCCAGGCCGTGGTAAAGCTAGTGTTGAAGTCTTCGATCATACGATCATCTACAGTCAAACAGTTTCATAATTTTAGAGCTCTTCGATCTGACCATTCAGTTAAACCTCTACAGGTGTGTGGGAGTCTGCTAGTGGCAACTTTCTCCAGTTACCTGAAGCCAGTTTCGCTAGACGCCACTGAAATTAAAAGAATATTTAACTAGAAAAAAGCCATGACATGCAAACTGTATGTGTGTGTGACAGCTCATCATTGGCGACCTTTCCCATTATCAATGACTTCAATGCCACTTAGTTTTAAAATAGAGTTCGATGTTTTAAAAATCATAAGCACAATTTATACTATTATTATTATGCAGTTGGGCAATTGTGCCTTTTGGGTTGCTGGTCCACATCCCTGGAATGGTCTTCCTGCATCTATTCAGGAAGCCAAAACTCTTCATGCTTTAAAACAACAATCACAAATGAACTTGCTATGTAACTCCTAGCATTTGCATGACAGTAGCCAGTCTCTGGACACAACTTACTTGTCCAGGGACTCTGAACATCCATGCCATCTTCAGCTGTCAACGGGAATCCGTTGGTTGGTTCCACATGTGTGCGTGGGACCGCCACTGGTGACTCTTTCAGCTTATTGTGCACTGTTTGGCTAACTGATGTAATTACATTGTAATATATTCATTCGTAATGACATTTAACATCATATGGCCTAGCACAGAGTAGAAGGGGTTGAAGGGGTACTATATAAATGTTCAATTACATTACATTATTCTATAATTAGCTTGCCACTGACGATGATATATAAATTGTTGTAATAACAATAACAATTGTCCTGCATTGTACTGAAGGGACAATAAGGTCGCAAAGATACATGCTGAATTCCATCAGGGCTCTGCTTGACTCTTACCTCCCTGGGAAACCGTTGCCAACAGCGACAGGAGGTACAACCGGAATTGGCCACGCAACCAATCGTCTCCACCTTCCCATTCTACGGACACAACAGACAGAAACATGAATTTATTACAGCAAAGTAGTTTCCATTCGTATAAATTCTATCCAATTATTTGCTCTTTAATCAATCAATCAGTTTTTATTGATTCCAGCAAATTTAACATATCGAATTTTACATACAGGTTTACATACGAATTTTACAGGTTGAGTATGATTAACTGGATTCAACAGGCATGTATGTACGATGAAATTGTATGTATGTATGCATGTACACTACACTTTATGTATGTACACATATTTGTATGTACACATATATGTATGTATGTATGTATATATGTATCTGGAATTTTATAAAGACCATTTCTGAACCTCCTCAAAAGTTAGATTTATTAATGACAGAATATATCTTTAACTGTCCATCTTGATGTTGGGGTAAGAATTTTGGCCCAAAGCAGACTGAGAATGAGTACACTGCCTGCACAATATTGGTGGGAAGGTGAGTAAGCGAGGGAGAGGAATGGTTGCAGAGGAATTCACATATTAACGACCTTTCAGAAGATGTCTAATCTAGAAAATTTCTATTTCATTATTCTATTCTATCATTAGCAATTCTATGCACACACATTTCAGGATGATCCAGACAAAGATGAAGATAATGATGAAGATGATAGCGATGAAGATGACAATTGCGAAGATGACAATGGTGAAGATGACAATGGTGAAGATGATAACGACAAAGATGACAACAATGACGATAACCATGAGTCCATGACGATGACAGTGATGAAGATGATGACAATGATTATAGTGATGACAATAATAAAGATAACAATGAAGATGATAATGATGAAGATGATAATGATGAAGATGATAACAATGACAATACTCTAGTGCTCCAAACAGTGTAGGCATCTTACTACAAACATGCACAAGTAAACGAAAAAGTGAGACAGCTTTAGCTTGTAATGTAATGTAAACTATTGCCTTTCGCAGTGCAGACGAAACAAGAGAAATATTACAGTAACCATGGCAACATCAACAATCCCTTTATATATCACCACGTTGAGAACTTACTAAGGAATATTCAAACAATAACCAAGTCAGTGCAGATATGGCTAACTAACTACAGTGAGGACTCATTTAAGAGCTCCAAGTTTAAGCACCATTTGCTTTAACACGAAATTGTATATCCCCAAAGCTATTAACTTAACATGCTGTATTTCTTAACTCATCATACAAGAACTGCAGTGTAGCACTAAATCTTGACTTTTCAGGTTCGAGATTTCTACTCCTTGAGTGCCCCCAGCACACTCAGCTATGATGAGTACACTGACCATCGGTGGGAGGATGAGACGGTGAGGTAGAGGAATATGCCCTCATATTCCGAGGCTAAGAAAATGAAGTCGCTAACATCCTCATATCCATGGCTGCCTCAGGGCTAGTTAAGGGACCGCTCTTCTTCTAGTTTACACACTGTATCATAAGGTATGTCCTCGCTAGACTTTGTTTTACGGAGTACACACTATGTGCAACTTAAGATAAACCACAGGTGCCTCTGAATCCCTGACCACACTGTATCAGAACTCAAGCAATAAGGAAGGTTTTGGTGTATTTCACAAAAATAGTGATCTACGATCACTAGGAGCGGAGAGATGGTTGAATGGTAACACGCAGGCATGAAGGTCAGAAGGATGCGGGTTCGATACCCGCTAGCCCCATAAGGCTGACTCAGCATTCCACTCCCTAGGGGCGACTGTAAAATGAGCAGTAGGACAGATGGGCACCTTGCAGGCTGCCTTAATGTGAAATTTGACACTTGTTAAACTTTTTATCATCTGTTACTACTACGTCATGTAATCTCACTGCGTGCTTGTCAGTTTTAATTAATAAACGATTATTATCTTATTATTATTATCATTATTATTATTATTCTTATTATTATTATTATTAGAATCTCTCTGGAAACAATGACAAACTATTACTAGCACAACACACAGGGAAACATGCTCCAGATTTCACTTTCCAGTGCAATGCGGAGCCTGTGGCCAAAAAGATGCTTATTTATTATGCACTACTACAGTTTAAAAGCTAGACAATGCGAAAATCTTTGGAAGACAACATTTACATGATACCTAATCACCAAAGGAAAATGATGATAGGGCAATTAGAAGCCAATTTCTTTCTAAGATAGAGCGCTAAACTGTTAGAGGAATGCCATGCACAGAAAAGACAGCTGGCAACAATTACTGAAAAGAAACTAACTAAGAAGACTCACCGGACCAAGCTGATGACGGCAAAAAAGTACAAATGAACAATTTACAGAAACAAACTCACAGCAATGACGATAGTGAATATAATAGTAATAATAATAGTAATAATAATAACAATAGCTTTGGAATCAGTAGCTTTGGAATCCAGCGGTTCTTGGAGTTCAGAAGAACTGGATTCTGTGTTGGAATTAGGACGAAGGTTGACGCATGCAACCCATGACACACTCGAGACAAGCTACCTTTTCTAAAGACTCTCGGTAGCTGACCAAAGCAGGAACACCATCTGCTTTTCTTCAACCTTACTATGCTAGATTATTTACTTTGCTATAATAATAATAATAACAATAATAATACCAATAACAGTAATAATAACAATAATTCTAATAATACTAATAATAATTTAGTAATGAAGATAGTGATGATAAAAATCATTGCGATTAATCGTAATCTCAAAATTTCTAGAGCACAATTAATCAAACCAAGAATTAAGAACATAAATGAGGAGAAGTCCTTCTTGATATCCTCACCATTGCTGTAAAGTATTAGCAGCTCAAAATAAATTTCATGCACTTACAAGCACATACATAAAAAAATCATACAGATAAACATACACACATACATACATATACACATACATGCATATACACATACATACATACAGACCTACATACATACAGACACAGAGAAATATACATACATACACACATAGATACATAGACATACATACATAGGTACACACATACATGCAGACCTACATATATAATTTTACATACCTACATTATACAGACATACATACATACAGACGTACATACATATACATACCAACCTACATACGAAAGCGCATACATTCAAAGTTTGTTAAGAAATTCAGCATCTTTGTGACATATTTAAAATATGCAATATAAATTGTCTTGACATTTACATACATACATACAGACCTACATACATACATACATAAGTAGTTAAGTAAGAACAGCTTTTACTATAAAATGAAATCCCCTACTTACATACATGGTTACAATCAGTACATAACACCTGCATGATCTTCATTATACAATATTTATATAATAAAATCATCTTTTTCTGAATCACTCACCTGTGTCATCCAGGTAGATGTCACCTTTCTCGTCACCAATACTACGCACCAGGTGTTCTGCAAATCTCATATCAGCCATCGTTAACGCCAGCTGCCTTTTCAGCTCCTGATCGTGGATGTCGATTCGCAGTTCGGAAAGCTACAGATTAACAAACGATAAACACTGAAATTATTATTAATTTGCACAGGGCATCAACCAATGGCACAGCAAAGTCAACGTCAACATCTAGAGGATCAGCTCATTGAGACAGAGTCAGCCTTTGGTCGACAAGCAATGAAAAGAGAGAAGTCTTAAGTTGAGCAAGAAATAAGGTCTTACACAACGAAGAAAGGCAGTCCCTCGAGCCAACATCCTTGGAGGCATTAGAATCCAGACTCAAGACATATTATTTCAAGTTAGCATACCCTGATTAAGTGTTGATTGTGTCAAAGAGGTAAAGGCATGTGCCATGTTACGGCGCTGTAGAAATTGTCGTATTCATCATCATCCTCATCATCGTCAACTCATGAGTCATGGGCATCCATATTCCATAGGTATGAAATTTGAGTGACTTTGTTTTGCTGTGGTATAGTCCTGCCTAACACCCCGCAACATGAGCTTTCAGCCTCTCTACTGTTATTGTTTAACTATTATCCTCTCTTTGCCTCTTTTCCGCAAATGCTTGAAGACCATTCAGTTCAATCATGGCTTCCTTGTGTTAGGTCGGGAATGCCTCTTGTGAGTCTCTCATGCGGTGGCAATTACAATTACAATTACTAAGCCTTGCAGTAACAATACGGACAGTAAATTTTCACCTCGATAACGACATCGGTCAGTTCCGTCTTCTGTTTGAAGAGGGCGTTTGTTGCACCGATCACAAACCCTCGAACGCTGACGTCACTGAGGAGGTCGTACAAGTGCAGGGAGAGGTAGGGATGACACAGCACACCCTGTTGAAACAAAAACAACCACAGAATAAGGCTTTTTTTCTATCAGCCTGGGGAATGCAACAAGACCTTTCCTTTAAAACATACTAATAACAATTCTCTTTTACTACCAACTTTGGATGGGAATCTGTAGATCTGTGGGATTCTGCATATACATATATATATATACATATATGCAATACGCATATACATATATATACACACACACATTATATATATATATATATATCTTATAATATAAGTCTTAGTTTGTTTCGTTGTCCTTCCTTATGTTTGTTTGTCTGTTTCTAAAGGCTCCGAAAGAGGGCGCTTTAGCGAGTTGAAAAATCGCACAAAACGTTATTACGCCACGTCTGTTTCAACATGACTATTTTCAGCTCGCAATTTTATTTAAACGCTGACATATGGACATTTTAAACTTCAAAATTATGAGCCTACCTTAATACCAATAATGGAGGCCATTAATATGCATATTTTAACCTCGCAGCGGCGTGGCGTAAGAGAAATGTTGTCTTATCACGCGAGGATTAACAGGCGCAATCGAAATAAAACACGGGCTCCGTTCCGAAAAATTACAAGCGCTGTAATGGAACACGATCGAGCTTCGTCTTCTATTATATTATTTAGTCCGGGAACAAATAATAGGCCTATAAAATTATAAGGTAGAGATAACCAATGCGGTACTATAATTTTCAACTCATTATTTACTTTAAATTCCGATATAGCCTACGGAAATGCTTATTTTCACCTCTAAATATCGTTGCCATTCAGATATGTGGACATTTCAAATATTTGAAGCCTTCAGCATATATAGTAAGTAAGTAAGTAGACTTTAGTTGCAGCCTTTAAAAATTACGCATGGGGAAAACCCGGGCAAAGCCGGGTAAAAAAATTCTAGTATATATATAGGAGCCTGCCTGGAGTCAATCCTCTGATTTTACGTTTCATGCATTTTTAAAATTGAATAAACTTAAAACATAAGTTACTTTATATTGTAGTGTAGGACTGAAGGTATTAGGATAATTAGATTTTCATCATAAAAATTATTTTCATTTACTTGACAGTTATTCTGTAATATTTAGTTTGAATAAAATTAATATTATCTCATTTTCTGGGGCAAATGAATCTGCAAAAATAAGCTCACGATTGGCATATGGCCTCTGAGCTGCCCTTAAAATCTTAGGGTGGCCCTCTGTTAAAAGAAACTGCCATGCCTGATCTACACTGTAATAAAACTATGGACACAGATAACAATTTTAGTTCAGCTTCATAAAATTGATCCACAAAAACACAATATTATCATCAATCACCAAAACCTTCAATGAGTTGAAACACTTTATACAGATTTTCCAAATACCTTCTTGAAAATTGAAAGCGGAAAACCGAAGTCATCGACCGGAAGCATCTCCGTCGAAGTCAACAGCGACTCCGTCGAAGCCGACAGAGTCTCGGTGTCCTGCGACTTCGTTGGTTTAACGGAGTTGTTGTTCTGGAGCGCGGTCCGTAACAACTTCACATTCACCGAAGTCTTTGCAGGCGAATCCCTAATCACAGTTTCCGTGGTAACGGCATCAATTCCAGGTTCTCCCTGATTCGTCGTTGTTGTTGGAGCATCTAGCGTCACCTTGTGGATCGATGTTGTGACATCGTCGGAAGGATGAAACGCGTCGTCGTCTAAAGCTTCGTTGATCTCGAGAAGGAGTTTGTCCGTTTCAAAGTTCAGGTCGTCATCTTTGTCTAGTAGTTCCTCGAGATTGCATTCGGCAGTTGGAAAGATCTGCTCTGAAGACCCTGATCAACAACAGAAACTACAACTGAAACCTAATAATTAATAATAAAATAGAAATCTCTGAATGAAGTCAACATTTCAGTAACGCACACCGGCATACCTTGACTAGCTACAGTGGTGTAACGAGGGGAGCAACTGCCCCCGGGGGCAGCACAAGGGGTGCAAAATTAGCTTTCAGTAGTACATAGTACTGTGACAAGAACGATTAAAAGTCAACAAGAAAATAAAAAAGGGGCAGTTATCAAATCTTGCACCTGGGTGCTGAAATCCTTCGTAACGCCACTGTTGTTTAAATTTAATATTAAATTATGTACTTAAATTTAAGCTGATAAATAGTAATTGTTTAAAATCTAAGCTGATAAATAGGAATTGTTTAAACTAATTGCAATACTTTAAATATTTTGTCATTGTGTATCTTTGTCTATTGGAATATAATTATTATTGTGATTGCCATCATAGACACCATCTCGTGACTGAATATTTTATTGCAAATTAATCATGAATATACAAAACATTAAACATCAAAATTAGATTCAGGAAACAGTCCACATTCACTGCAAGTCTACCCAATGGCAATAGGTAACTAATAATTGTGCAATGACCAGATACAAAGTGAGAATCCTACTTGGCTAGCGGCGACAAACGGGACGGCGGAAGGAGGAGGGACGAGAGCGGACAACTCTCATCCCCTGGGGCGACATGTGTTTCCCTCCCTCCCTGCCTAAAGGACAATATTCCTCTTACCACCCACTAGCAAGGGAGGGTTGGACAGCAGGGATGTGAGCTCCACTGAAGGGGGATGAGTTTCATCAATGAGGGAGGGAAGCAGGGTGGCAGATGTCGCCCTTAGGAGATGCAAGTAACAAAACTACACATTTATATAATGCAATTCTTTCTAAGCAACTCTTAAATATTTGGCCTAGTCTCTGACACCGTTAAGAATTCACACAGTAAGCAGTTTCCAGTGTAGATGTACTGTATGTATGTATGCATGAATGTGGATTTTACAAGGCACAATTTTGGAACCTCTCAAATGCGTGAAGCATAAATCCACCACTAGCTTACCTTTGGTAGAGCCACTCCCGAGCCCATCAAAAGGAGAAGGGCAACGCTAATCATCTTCCTCATGACATAGTATCATTAAACAGCAACTAACCAACCAATCATGAAGCTACATTGTAAGAAGCCCATTATATTAACACACCGTGAGCAGCCATAAAGTCTGACGATTTATCATGTTTCACGGAAGAACCCTTCGAAGTTCGCGGACAGCTTCCGAAAATTCCCAGTTTATTCTCCTCATTCAAAATCGCTTTCGTATCATCCACCAAGTTCACAGTTTCTGCTTTGGCCCCTCCCACACCGTCTCCAGTGGGACTGGCATCTGAGATATCGACATAGAAGGTGCTTTGACCCTTTGACAGGGAGATATCGTCGGCAGGCGGTGGCACTCCGGCATCGGTGCCGCGTGACGAGGACGAGCTCGTCGTAGAAATGGCGTCGTCACGGTAACCGATGTTGAGGTAGTCGTCGCATTCGACCACCTGTAGGATTGACGATGTCTTGTGACGAATGGAATAGTTGGCCGCCTCACCTAAGCCACGCTCGATCATACCTACAAGCGGAGTAACAACATAAAAACTTATAACACCTTAGTGGGACACATTAATTGACAACTCTCAATTTATACCCAGATCCTTATATAAAAATATTTATTAGTTTAGTTTAACATTTTCTAATTACTTTTAATTACCCATTATCACTCAAGTTAGCATTTCTGCATTTTTGTCATGTTGTTTTTATCAAAACAACGAATATAGGATACTAGCTGACTGGTTAGAGCACTTTTTCAGACGAATTTAAAATGTCAGCTACCAATACCTTAGGTATGGTACATGGTAGCCGATTGTGGGACACTGTAGCTGATCGGTTAGAGTGTTCACCATGTAACATGGAGAGTACGGGTTCAAGCCTCCTTCCCTGAGACGGTTGCTGTGTAGAGAGCAAGTTCTTCACTCACAATTGCTCAGCACCATTGATTGGCGCTTGGTCAATAGATATTGGTGCTTAATAATTGCATAATATATTAATAACAATAGATGCATAAGAAGTTCGATTCTTCAGCAAATAGACATGGTGTATCTCTTAGGGATGATATTATTATTATTATTATTATAAGACAAATTTATTTCTTCATAAAACCAAGAAACTTATTACAGACTGATTAAAAATGGCTGCTTCAATAATTTTATGAGCCGTCATTTTATGAGTCGTTATTATTAATATTACTATTATTATTAGTTACATTTGCCATGCTTGCAGTCACACCGAAATGTGAATCGGAGGCACGGATAGTCAGCCGCCAGACGAAGTTGCAGTTAAATATCCAAGTGCTTGAAAGCATAGCCAGTTTTGGGCCGCTTTTGAAGAAGGAAGTGAATTTGAGATAGTCTCTCCTGCAGAGGCCCTATATAAATCCGCGTTTACAGCTACAATCCTCCTGCAATGGACCATCCTCCTGGAACAGTCTACCATTAAACGTACAAACTATTTCATCACAAACAGCGAATGGAACCTTTTCAAGCGACCCTCAGGAACAACTGTTTAGATCGGTTACATTGTAACATTAAGCGCCCTAGTGACTTCATTTCTTTCTATAGCCCATTCTAGCATATGAAAGAGATCACCTACCAGGAAATAGGGAAACCATCGTGAGCAGTTTTTATACTTTATTTAAAAAGGAGATGCTCGAAAGAGTGTGAAAATTACAGGACAATAGCAATGATATGCACATAAGCAAAATATTACTTAAAATATTACATAAAAGAATGGAGAGTACAATAGAGAGAGAGCTTCCTGAGTCAAGCAGGATAGGAAATCTCGTGGAACACGTGATCATATTGCCAATATGAGGTGGATAATGGAGAGACAAAGGGAGTATGGACAGAAAGTATACATATGCTTAAGTATAGTAAAGCGTTTGACTGCATTAATCATGAATTGATGTGGAAAACCTTGGGAGAAATGGGAATACCGAAACACTTGGTACAACTTCTTAGGGGTCTGTACGAAGATCAGATAGCGGTGATAAGGACAGAATATGGAGATACTGACAGTTTTAGGATAAGGAAGGGAGTGCGGCAAGGATGCATTCTGTCTCCTGTCTTATTTAACATGTACGCTGAAAGGATAATGAGGCAGGAATGGATGAGGCTGAGGAAGAATAAAGATAGCGGGAAGAATAATGAACAATCTGAGATACGCTGATGATACAACGTTATTGGCGGGTAAAAAAAACGAAGTAACACTGATAAGAAGGCTTAAGAGTGAAAGTGAGAAAGCAGGACTCTACTTCAATACCAAACGATGAAAAAGACATGACAACAGAGGAGGAGGACAGTTTTGAAGTAGACGGAGAAGAAATAGAAACGGTAACTAACTTCACGTTTTTGGGATCAGTAATAGAAAAAGAAGGAAAGTGTGATATGGAAATAAATCGTAGAGTGGCTATAGGAAAAGCTGCAATGAATGGTCTGGAAAAAATATGGAAGGACAAACATGTGAGTATAGACACGAAAAAGATTGGTGAAGGCTTTGATCATACCAACAGTAACATACGGCAGCGAGACATGGACAATGACCAAGAAAATGAGAAAAAAGATTAACGCATGCGAAATGTGGATATGGAGGAAGATGCAGAGAATATCATGGAAAGAGAAAAAGACCAATGATTGGGTGCGATGGAGTATTGGAATTGAGAAGGAAGAGACACTACAACAAACCGTGCTAAGAGCAAAGTTGAGGTTCTTTGGTCATGTCATGCGATCAGATGGACTGGAAAAGGAAATGATGTTAGCATATGGAGAGGGAAGGAGAAAACAAGGACGACCAAGGAAAAAAGTGGATGGACGAGATACATGAAACAACTGGAATGAATTTGGCAGAACTGAGAGATGCGACGGCGGACAGAAGGAAATGGAGAGGCTTGATCATGAAGGTCGCTAAAGTTCCAAGAACTGACAGCACAAGGTGACAAGGTGAGTGACTTCATTTCCTAAGCCTCAGCATATGAAAGAGATCACCTACCAGGAAATAGGGAAACCATCGTGAGCAGACTCGTGCATATTGGCTTCACTGGTGACGAGTAGAATAAAACCTAAAAACACAGCCAGAAGCTTGTCTTCTTAAGTCACAAGGTTCTTCAGTTTCATCAAAAACCATCTTTTTAATTGAAATACGTTTAATAAATAATGACTTTAAACTAATTAGGTATGTAGAAATAGCTGACGATGAAAGAAGTTTCTAAAGTAATCTTATACCAAACGATGAAAAATACATGTAACATTGTTAAAATCAGCCTATAAATGGAGCAATTCTTAAATTTTTATTAAAAATCATATCTTTTTAACTGAAATATATTTAACAGAAACCGTCTGTAGACCAAGAATTAAGTTTGCAGAAAGAGCCGACTGTAAAAAGACTTCAAACGAATGAAATCTCTAAAATAATAAGATGCAAAGACATTGAAAAATACATTAAAATATTTTTTAATCAGCCTAGCTTCCTAAATTGTGGAAATTTACTAAACATAAAGAAACAAACTGAGGTTATGTGGATAACTGAAAAACTACAATATGACAAACTGATTTTAAAGGATTAATAACACTTGCAAATAACTCATCAACAATAAATACCAAAGCTTGGGTGATGCCTGTTGGAAGACTCATAAATAAATTATTTAAACAGTTTAAGTAAATTTGAAAAAAAATCGTGCAAGTTTAAATTAACTAAACAAGTTTCAATTTGTTAGATAAGTTCACATTGATAACAGAGTTTAAATCAATTGAAACAGCTTCATTAATTAAGAGTTAAATTAATTAGCATACATGGCTGGAAAGTACTAAAAATTAAAATACAAAATGCGATGAAAACTAAGTTTGTAACATTTCTTTAGATCAGAAAACAGGTTAACACAAACTACAAGGAATTAATGGTAAATGAAGCATCACAAAATAATTAACAAAAGAAAATAATTAATGAGAGAAGCAGTTTTTCTAACTCGTTTCTCCAGAAGCATAAGTTTGAAGAGAATTAGTATCTTGTGTTGAAACTGGTGGAGAAGGTCTCGACAAGAGAGCCCTAGAAAACCAGAAAGCCATAAATACTCACAGAAACATAAGGAAATTGTACTCTTAA
This sequence comes from Aporrectodea caliginosa, assembly GCA_020284085.1. Lineage (NCBI taxonomy): Eukaryota > Metazoa > Annelida > Clitellata > Crassiclitellata > Lumbricidae > Aporrectodea > Aporrectodea caliginosa. The sequence continues at coordinate 523,577 of JACEVL010000144.1, forward strand.
TGCCAACAAAAAGCAGTTGGAAATACACAAGAATTGTCTGGCAGGTTGTAATTGTAATTGAACATTTGTATAGCACCACTCGCAGATTCAGAGGCGCTCCCGACCCAGGGCTCTAACAAATAAGATAGTCTTCAGGCGTTTCCGAAACAGAGGAAGAGAAAGGTACTCCATCATACTTCATCAATTTTTGCGTTTCAGTATCTTCCTTCCCCGGTCGCAGATCTCTCCACTCTGCCACGCAAGGTGACTTGGTTGTTTCAATGGCCCAGACTTCCACAGACCAGCACGGAAGTTTTGCTGTGGTCGGTCCGTCCTCCTGGAACAAGCTGCCTAAGAATCTGCGACATGAGCTTCTCAACCTCTTTTCCACAAACGCTTCAAGACCATTTTGTTCAATCGTAGGTTCATTGTGTTAGGTTGGGAGCGCCTCTGCTGAGTCTTCTCTTGAAGTGGCGCTATATAAATCTGCAATTACCATTAACAATACAAGTCCCATAATCCAAAGTCCCAAAACACACTAGCAGCTCCTCTTCTCTGATCTCTCTGGCAACTGGACTCTGATCTTCCTCGAACCATCTCTCAACAACCCCACAACACAGAGCTTGTGAATAAGCTGGTGCAACACTGTATTTTCATGGTCGTACCGCAATTGGCCCTGCATTGAAATATTTGTGCAACAAGACAACATTATTTTCAGAAGGTTAGAGGGAAGGGAAGAGAGGGAGGAGTGGATTGGTCACCACCTCTTTGTAGGCCAAAGTTACGTCCCTTCCTGTGCTTAGCTGTAGAAATTTGAAGTTTACGTGCTTTGCAAAAATAAATCGGCAACGTACCAAGAAAGACCTGTGAATCGCGTAGGAGACTGTCGGTGAGAGACATGTTGAGGGTTTTGTAGGTTTCCTCCAGCAAAGCGACCTGACTGAAGTCCCGGCCTTTGAAGTATGCGTGAGTTATGAGCTCCAGTTTGGCCTGGATCAGTCCAAAGACCGGCTGAAACAAACAAACAATTAAGATTATCACGTTATGGCTCGTGTGATGCAAATCTCGACCAGGTGACGAACGCACCATTTCTGAAGACATTCAGAATCACAGCAGAAGAATTAAGTAAGTAAGTATGTAATTATATTCTTTCTTAGCCAATTGCTATTTACAGTTTGGTGTACAGCAAAATGGTAAAAAAAGAAGTCGTTAACACTTCACACCCTTGGCACTACTGGAACACAAATTTCATTATGTTCTTTTGAAGATTTGAACCATCACCCCTTGGCTGACAGCTAACTGGTACACAATATCACAAATGATGTTTGTCAGAAAACTCACCAGTCGGCTTAGGACACAGACACTCTTTTGGACAGTGTTCCTAGTGACATCTGTCCCTCGATTCAGCAGTTCCTACAAATAACAACGATACTGAAATGAGCCAAGGTCTTTCACTCACATACATTGCCTCCAAATGGCTGGCAAAAGAAACCGATGGCAATTAAACGATTACTAATGCAACCATGTATTTACTGGACCATCCTCCTGGGGTGCTTGATAATGTAGTGGTTAGTGTGCTGGACTGTCAATTAAGAGGTTGGGGTTCAAATCACCGTCTGGTTACAAAATATTATAAACAATAACATTTGGTTTTAGATTTCTGCTCCACCTGTGCCCCTAGCCAACTCAGCTATAATGAGTACACTCAACATACACTGTCAATGGAAAGATGAAACGAGGGAGAGGACTGGCCAACTACCCTCATATGCCAAGGTTAAGAAAATGAAGTCGCTAAACACTTCAAAACTATAGTTGCCACTTCGGTTTGCTTAAGGGATTGCTCTTCTTCTTCGTCTAGTTATATTAACTTATAATTTATGTGCTTTATTAACATTCGTATAATAATAATGATAATAATATTAAAAATATTAGCCATTAATTAGTTAACTAATTAACATCAGCTTGTTTTGATGATAATCCATCAACGCATCAATCCGTGGTTGCTCAGAGATAACTGTAACAAACCATATGATATCAACAATAAAATAATTACCGTGGAATCGATTTGACGATAGCAGGAAACACCAAAAACCGTTGATTTCGGAATGGATCTCGATGGTAGATGGAAGTACACAGTGTCTATAAACATCAGCAAATAAAATACATAGTGGATCTGTTCACGCCCCGGGCATTAGCGGAACCCCAGTACTACATTCTCGCCCGTCGCGTTATTGGCCAAAGCATGTCACGTGAACTTGCTTACTTCCCTTGGAATTTGAAATGGCGGACATCTTGAGGGTCGATTAGGGTCAGTTTATGAGTCGTGAGGGTCGGTTAGGGTGAGATTATGCGTAGTGAGGGTCGGTTAGAGTCAGGTTAGGCGTCGTGAGGGTCGGTTGGGGTCAGGGTTAGGGTTAGTTTCGTCATTAGAAAACATGGTGAACAATCTTCCACTGCATTCAGCAAAGTTTATCTGTTGGCTCCTTTCAGATGCACAAAATCATGTGACGTGCATTGACTAATAGCGTAGCGGGCATGATTTGAGTCCCAGGTATTAGGATCACGTCGGGTGTGACTGTTTCCACGACCAATAAAATAATTAATCAGGATCAAAATTTCAGAGGACAGATGACAATTTCCCAAACCCACTGGCTCAGATCATGTCTCTGAATGAATGAATAAATTGATGAATGAATGCATACATGGGAAGAATAAATTAGTGAGCTAGCATTTGAGCGAGTAAATTAATAAATGAGTGGACTGAACGAATGAATGAATGCAAAGTGAATTAATAAATGAATAGACTAAATGAATTAATTAATTAATGAATAGAAGTGAACAAATAAATGAATGCGCGAGACTTTAGCTTCATTGGCAACTGACCTTCCGTGAAGTTATGTGCTCCATCTGGCAGAGCGAGTGATGGAAGATGTTTCCATTCATCCGGACACTCGTTGCTGTCGACCGTCTTTCCATCGATCAGCGGTGGATAGGAATACTCCACCTGAAAATATTCAAATTACCATTTTATACAAGCCATCAACCTTTAAATTGATTCAGTCTCACAAGTAGTGTCTTTGAACTAGAAACAGTTTTCAGTCAGTGACAATTCTTCAGGTTTCAAACAACTCACCCAAACCTGACTCCTGCCATTATTTACCGCAATAGAATAATACCCACCGCAGACAGCTTGGTTCATAAGAAAATTGTTGTAAGGATGATTTATTCTTTAAAACTAATGACAAACTATGTACCTCTATATACTTACTTACCTACTTACTTCTTTCCCCTAAACGAACAATCCAAGATACTGCAGGACAGCAATTTCGACTGAAAGAAACTGAGGAAACTGAAGTGCATTGAAACATGGCCATCAAATTGCTACGTCAAATAATAACACCAGGGATGATCCACGACAGGTATTGAAAAACGACTAGGATGTAGATCCAACACTTGTAAGCCAACATCGACCGTAATCAGGAACCGTCTAAATACCTGGGTCTAACCGAATTCCCGAAACTGATGAAAATCAAAATTTACCGAATTCCCGAGAACGGTTTTGTCTACCAAACGGTTGAATCTTTAAAGCTAATATACACTATTCAGTCCATATCCTGAATAGTATATTCGAAAATAAAATTTGCGAAAATAATTCTGTGTAAACTTCAAACACAATTTCAGAGATTCGGCAAAATTATGTTTCGGGATTGGGGTTTCTGGATTGGGGGTTTCAGGATTTGGGTTTCTGGATTTGGGTTTCAGGATTTGGATTTTGGGATTGGGGTTTCTGGATTTGGGTTTCTAGATTTGGGTTTCTGGATTTGGGTTTCTAGATTTGGGTTTCTGGATTTGGGTTTCGGGATTGGGGTTTCTGGATTTGGGTTTCTGGATTTTGGTTTCTAGATTTGGGTTTCTGGATTCAAAAATGGGTTTCTAGATTTGGGTTTCTGGATTTTGGTTTCGGGATTGGGGTTTCTAGATTTGTGTTTCTAGATTTGTGTTTTTAGATTTGGGTTTCTAGATTTGTGTTTCTAGATATGTGTTTCTAGATTTGGGTTTCGGGTTTCTTGATTGGGGTTTCAGGGTTGGCTACTACGCACCCCTAAATGTCACAACCCTGAGGGTTCAATAATTCCCAGCCTGACGATAATAATCACCTGACAGCCTTTCTTGTGATGGAATCCGACAACGACGACATGCAGGACCGGGTTTTCCACATTCGTCGGCCACTCCATGTGCGGCCTACGCGGAATGGAAAATTAAAACTAGATTTAAAGTTGAATAATATTAATTAATTAGATATATCACATCTGGCCGGAAGTTGACGCTCGTCAGATTCTACGCTGGTTGTCTGAATGCCTGATATCGACGGCCACCAGAGAACCAGCGCTGCTTCATGGGGCGCAAGACTTCATAAAAAAATATTTTAAACCCCCGCGCTAATAATATGCATCTAGATTCAAGATAATAAAATTCTGGTAATGTAATATCATTGTACCAGATATAGTGGCTAAATAAAATACAATTATTATAAAGTATTAGGGTTTATGGTTGAGCTAACTAGTAGTTGAAGGCTTCTTATCTGCGAAACCTTTCGTCTTCGTAGGCAAAGGCCTAAATATCATGCTTGCAATGTTCACTGCATCTGCCATCGTAGTCTTTCTTCTTCCGGGCTTATCACCAACAAGCCACAGTCGTGGAAATCCATTGATGCTCTCTACTATTATGAATGGCCTCAAATCGCGATCGTTTGCCTCTGAACTAGAGAGTGACATGGGGAGGCAATCTCGTCCCCATCCCCGCCCCGCAACAAGTAAGTCTTCCCCATCCCCACCCCATCCCCGCAGGGTTTGTCCCCATCCCCGCCCCCATCCCCGCCCCATCCCCGCATGTTTTCTCCCCATCCCCACCCCATCCCCGCAGGACGACATCCCATTCCCCGCAAAAAGTTTACATCAATTCAAATTTAAAAATAACATTTTTAGCTTACAAATCTATTTGTATTGCAGATAGCAATAGTCTGTTATTATCTTATCGACAGTTTGCATTAACCAATTCCTGACTATTTCTGACTAGAAGGCCTCAGGAAATAAAAAATCTCCTTATCAGTTCTCAAGTTCTTAGCATCACTCGGGTTTATTGCCGGCTCATTTCCCATTACCGCGGTATTACCGCGAGAGTAAACCCCATTACCGCGGTATTACCGCAATTGTTGTCCCCATTACCGCGGTATTACCGCAATTGTTGTCCCCATTACCGCGGGATTTACCGCGGTTACCGCGGTTTCCCCGCGGGAAAATTCCCCATGTCACTCTCTACTCTGAACCCCTCTAAGACCCAGTTCATCTGGTTCGGTACCCGCAGACAATTGGCATCAATTGATTGACCTGCACCTACTAGCGGAGATTTTTCCTCACATCTCTTTCTCTCTCACAATCCGAGACGTCCGAGTCCCTTTGGATCAAGAGCTCAACTTGATCGAGGTCTCTGTTCAGCCGCTCGTCTCATCTGCAGCCTTACTAAACATTCTCCTTCTCTGCGTAATTATATAGGCTTACGAAGGCCTACGCAGAGCTCTGCGCCGACTTCATACTGCCGGCGGCGGCGCGCCGGTCATTTGTGGTCGGCGGCGGCGGCGCGCCGCCGACCCAAAAAATTCGGCGGCGGCGGCGGCGCGGCGCGGCGTGGTCGGCGCCAGTGACGGATCCAAAGGTTTATGAGGGGGTCAAATGGGAGAACGAACTTTTGAAATAGTTAGAATTTCCACACTGTAATTCTAGCATCTTAGGCTGTCATCTGAACAAATTGCTTTATTATTTCAGTGCTGATTGGAATCAGCTGTCACTCGTTGTTAGGATGCAGTTTGAATCGTGTTTGAGTTTGACTACAGACAATACTAGCAAACCAGGCCTTTATTGAAATTAGAATTAGAATTAATATAAAAACTAGAAAACAGGGCCTACGTTCGATTTCCAAGAACGCCATAAGCCTTTAGTAAGCGAATTGCTGACTATAAGACACAATTATAAATATAATAATCTTCGTTTATTATTTCAAACTGACACGCCACGGTATGATTACAATTCATAGTATGAACGGATTATCACAAGTTATCAAATTTAACTGTTTAGCAGCCATGCCCGGCGCCCATCACGTCCTACTACTCATTCTACGAACGCCATATGGCGAATGAAAGGCTGAGTCGACCTTTGGAGGGTAGCTGGAATTGATCCCGCGTCCATGCTGATCTTCTACTCTTCGTGCCAAAGTGTTACCATTTACCACAAACCCCCCTCCACGGCGTGTCACAAGTAATTAATTTTAATTATTTTCAATTTGCTAAAACTTTAGTCAACGTAACAGGAAGAGTGCATCCTGTACTTATAGATTAAGGAGTCCTGGTGCCATCTGTTTTTATATCAAAAACTGCTTTTCCTCGAGTTTGCTTTCAGTAGCTTCAGCCATCGCGATAGGCCTACTATTTATAATAATATCCAATTTATCACAATTAAAGTTAATGTTATTTATTTCAAGAACGTGAATTGATTTTATAAATACCAAATAGTCTTTGTTTCATAGCAGTTTAATCCATAGCAGTTTAAAATGCAGATCGCTAATCCGAAAGCCAGTTGTAGGCTACTTAGGGATTTGCAATTTTTTAAATGCATGCCTATCCAAAACACTGTATGACTTGGGTTTAGATGCACTAGAAATTAGATGTAATTATATTACACTGTTGGAGCATGAGCTGCATGTGCTAATTTGATGATGGATATGCTTAAGCCTGCAAGACGATCAGATGGGTATCATATCAAGGATGACTCATTCACTGTGTATGCGTTTTGTGAATGGATGACTCTTGCACTTTGGAACTTTTACCCTAAATCCTGAGAGAAAGGACACTTTCACACGGAAAATGAGGGTCAATTCAGGGTTATGCCAATCTTCCGTGGCATTTCGATGCTACCTGTCTTCCCCTCCGGCCCCTCCCTAATTACTTACCTTAAGATAGACAGAACAGCTATACTTGGGGAAGCACATTATTTGGGTTAAGAAAATAACTAAACCTCGTCAATGCCAAGCCCGTGGCCCGTTATAGCAGCGCACCATGACGGGCGGGTCTGGTCATGAGGGGCGCCGGCATACAACCAGGAGGGGTGTCGGCATACAACCAGGAGGGGTGCGAGGGCGGTTCGCCCCAGGCCTATTACTTAATACTACCGATATTGTATAGATTATAATAACGTATTCTTTACATGTGCGTGCATTCACTGAAATCTGCACTTAGGGGTTAACTTAACCCCACAGGTAATTTCATGGAATTAACTGGAGGGGTTGAAAATGAATTCGGGGGTTTAACACTCCCAACCCACCGACAATTCAATCACCGTATATATATATATATATATATATATATATATATATATATATATATCCCCTGTCTTACATATATAATGTAGTATGCATGTAAGACAGAGGACCTTTTCGATCTTCTCTCATTCCTATCCGTCTATTCAATCTATCAGTCATTCAATCCAAACAATGACAACCATCCATCCATTCATCCATCCATCCCACTAAACGATCCATCTATCTATCCATTCATCCCATCATCTGTCTGCTGCCTGCCTGTCTGTGTCTGTATGTCTCTCTGTCTCTGTCTTTGTCTCTGTATCTCTGTCTGTCTCTGTCTGGCTGTCTCTGTCTGTCTGGCTGTATTTCTGTGTCTATTTCTATTACCTACTGAAGCAACAATTTATCGTGAAATCATGCAAAACATGAAAAATGCAACAAAACAACTAAACACTTCAGCGTGGCATCGGCGGCGCGCCGAGGAATTATCGGCGGCGGCGGCGTCGGCGCGCCGATCCACAAAAATCGGCGGCGGCGGCGTCCAAAAAATGTCGGCGGCGGCGGCGCGGCGCGGCCGGCGCAGGGCTCTAGGCCTACGTGATGTTTTCACTGGCTCCCTGTTTCTCAGCGCGTATCTCCTACCGAGTTGCTACACTTCTTTGGCGGTGTCTTCTTGGTCGTGCTCCATCCTAAGTGTCTGATCTTTGTCGACCTGTCTCTGACCTCGTAGCCCGTCTTCGGCAAGGAGGGGGAGCTTTTGGTCCCACGAGCTCACACTTCTATTAGACAGCGTCCGGCTTTTTCGATTGTGGGGTCCTGCAGGCCTCCATCTGGAATGGCCTCCCTCTTAGACCTGCGCTTGCTGACTCGCTCAAACTCATCATCATCATCGTCGTCGTCATCGTCATCGTCATCGTCATCGTCATCATCATCATCATCATCATCATCATCATCATCATCATCATAGAGTTCAACGACTGTACTAGTACAGGCCCTGTACAGTAGGTGTCTGATGCCGTTCTCACTATAAATAATATCCTTCCATTGTTGCCTCTTCATCGCAGCGTGTGTCAGTTCTTGTAGCGATGCTCCGCGCCATTCAGTTATGTCGTCCACCCACTCATTGTACGTGAGGTCATCCTCTCTTGTTTGTGCCGTCCACCATTCTGAACACCAGCATTTTGATTTTCTGTACAACCAATTAATGTACCTTCGATCCTCACCAGTATGTTACTGTGTGAAACTTTGCTTGTATGACAGAGAGACATAATTTATATTATAGTCCTATGACTTGACCTGAAATATACGAGTGATAGGCACTATTTATATAGCCTCAGTGGAAACCGTTTTAAAGGTGTTTAAGGAGCGCTGCTGTTTATCTCTTTACTGCATATTCGTGTATAATAATTATTATGGCTACCACAGCCATTGAGGCCCACAGGTCCGCATTAAGGGGGCCGTGCTTAGGGTGCTGCAGCACCGGGGCCCTCGATCAGTTTGAGGGGCCCGAATTTTCGGTAGTCTGACACTCTTTAAAGAAACAAACAGACCACAAGAAAAGCGTCTTTATATAGGCAGTTAATATTCACTAT